>JAGDQP010070774.1:0-10314 GCA_022664845.1 Lepisma saccharinum
CCATCCACTGATGATTATCAGTGGATGGCTCCACAGTTCGCATACGGTTTTCCATAAGTACGACATCCTCTTCGTGGGTGATTGTAAGCACCAAATTTGAAGTTTGTTATTTGTCTATTAGAGACTTGCCATTGAAAATTTCTGCCATTATTCCCTTCCGACCTCAATAAATTGTTTATGTCCGTTTCTTGTTGTCCAATTTACCTAACCTGCTGGATAATAAATAGCGGTCCTAAAACTTCGGTAGACTTTATTTTATATGGGCCAGTCTAATAACTTTGAACTTCTGCCTGTCACGACTCGCTCTTTAGCCATTAAAATCCACACCCATGCCTCTGCCGGGACTCGAACCCGGGACCTTCGAGTCGTTGGGCTACTGCCGTAAAACACACGCAAGATATTTTTCCTAACTACCGTTTTGTATTGTATGCGATTTGCCATTCGGGATTGGTCAGTTATGTTGACGATTAAGGAGACGATTAAGCTCTTTGCCGAACCGTGTTGGCTGGTCTAATGATTAACGTATCGGAAAGCTAATCCTGGGTCCTGGGAGCGAACCCTGGTTACATTAATTAAAAAAAAAATGTTTCCTTTCTTTTCTTGTGTATATAAGCATTACGAAATTTAATAAAATTAGTGACCAAGGGTACGTATAGGTTAGATAAGTCAGGTTCCGGTTTTTTTTTTTTTTTTTTTTTTTTTTTTTTTTTTGCACACGCGAATGGAAAGAGGGAAGTTGGGAAAAATACAAAAGGATGTTGAAAAAAAGTCGCAGACCGCACGGCTACCCGGCCGGCAAATAGCGATCCTGTTCCACGTTCTCATGCTGGAGAGCTGCAGTCACTGCTCTGTCGAAAGTTAAGTTATCAATCAACAATAATCGTGTCCTTAAATTATTGTTTAGACACCAAAAATCAGTGGATCAGTAAAAGAATCTTCTAGGTAGGGTCCAAAATTGCAAAACGTAGCCCCTTTCCTTAATGAACTTATATTTTCTTCTATTGTTTGAACTTCCTGTTGAGTTGGTCTATGCAGCAAGAATCGTTCAGAGCGAAAAAATTGTCTATGCCTGTGTTGGAATGATAAGTATGTGAGTTTTCTATAAACCTTGGATTTAGAGAATATTGAAATAGTCTCTATTTATTGTTATTCTATTTATTGTCTTCTATTTATTGTTATTATTGTATATGCCTGGTGCATTATTGAAATAGTGTTGAATTGTGTGGTAGTATCAAAACATGTAATCGAATCTTAACAGTCATTTCTAAATACCAATGCTAAATTTGCACCGATAAATGTCAGAGGGGGGGGCCGCTCCGGACCCCAAACTTTCGATCATTGTAATTAGGCTTACAACAAAGAAATCACACAAGATATGTGAAATTTAATGTCTTATAAGGATATAGGATAAACATATTTTAAGTTATCTTTCTGTGAGTTAGCCGGAGAGGAGCACGGGGGCACACGCCCCCTCGATGGAAAATACTTTTTTTTTGTAGTATTATTTGAACAATTTATCCAAGAAAACGTTTCAATTTGTTTCCAAATCGACCTAATTTATCTGTGGCGAATCCAAATATGGGGCACGCGCCCTTCGACGGAAAATGGCTGTTTAGAATTATTATAGCAATTTTTATAACAGAAATTTTCGATTGTTTCGCAAACCAACCTTTTTTATCTACAGATATTGTTCTTAGAGATAATGGTGACAAGTTTCATGATAAAAATAAGCATTAGAGCCCAAATATGGTAAATTTATATTAAACATTTACGTAGCGGGAATATATCCCTGGTCTATTCCACCTATGCTCGGCCTCATGAAAATCCTGGATCTGCTACTCTTCTTTTTTCAATAATGATGGTTGATAAAAATGTAACTCCAATTTACATTACATGACTGTAGAATTTATATTAAAATAGGTCTCGCTAAATACACTAAATTAGTTCTTATATACAAATGTATTAATACTTATAATTTGTTTACTTCAGGAAATTTAATACATTTTTCTTTGCATACAACACTAGGACACTTCCTAATGGCAATATCGTCTACATTGGCGTGTATCTGGAGGAGATTTATTTGTTACAAGAAGACCAGCGTAGATAAAATGAAGAAAATAACAATTATTTTATTTATTGAAATTCAAGTATGTTTTCTTCTAAGATATGTTACCATCTTGACAAACTTCTTGTATAATAGAACAAGAACGTTTACTTAATACAGCTGTTCTGTCATCTACGGGAAATCTGAATAAGCAGCAACAAAAAAAAAAATACACGTTTACGGAGAAAACAAACGTTTATGCTAAGAAATTCATGGGCATGCAATAAAAACTATATGTGTTACCCTTTTATTTGATGGGAAGAGAGGTTTTTATGGGGGTATGTCCGGAAAGGACATATTTTAAATGTCACCAAATTTCAAGTCATAACTCAGAAAATTACAGAAGTTATTATTAACAACAAAAACAGGCTGGGGGTCGGCTCGCCCTCCCCTTCTTTGGTATGCGACTGTTAATAAATGACAAATGATTCAATTTCGTATGTTTGTGTACAGTATTTAAGTTTAAGTAAGTTTTCATTAAACTTAATAGTGGCGAACGAGTACGGGATATCGAACCTCCGAATATGTTAGATGCAAGCTATAAAACTAGAGTTCAACAACATTTGCGTATATTGGGAAATCGTGAGAATCTGACCAGAGAATCAGTACATTCGTGGTCTAGTGAATATGAATCATGCACTAGTATAGACAAAAATGGAATAGAGTGAGATTGAAAACAAGATGGATTTGTGATAATGTGGATAAGGTTAGTTCAAAAATGAAGTCATGCTGGAGTAAAAAGTTTGAATCGAAAGTAGAACAGCTTCCCAGAATAGTGAGTAATGTGACTTATGAAAATCCCTGTTTTAAGCTGCCTGAAAGTAATGGTAGTCTTGGTACAATGGATATTGACACCGGAAGTTGTGTCAACGTAATGGATTTTGACACCTTTCAACAAATTAAAAGAAGTGAGCATATAGCACCAGTAACAATTTGATCTTCGGGTAGCTAATGGGGAAGTGTTATCTACTATGGAAACCGTCAATTTATTTTTTTTGGTGATTGATAATCAAGAAGTAGATATGACTTTTTATATTGTATCTGGAACATTAAAACATACTTTATTAGGACGTACAGGAATAAGATTAATGTGACCTTTCTGGTTCGAAATATTTAGTTCTCCATAATCTTACGGGTATAATAGAAATATGCCCATCACAGCGCCAGTTCAGGTGGAAACTACATTGGAAACGCAACAGTGAGAATTGGAACTATTAAAGAAAAATGCAGATGTATTTGAGGATAACATCCACGAACCCGTTAACGGATACAAAGTGCATGTTGATTTTGATTCTACTGCAACTCCAATTTTCAGAAAATATAAGAATCCTTACAGCCTAGAATCTAAAGTAAAAGAAAGCTTAGAGAATTAACCAAACAAGGTATAATCACCCCGGTTACATATTCTGAGTGGACTACGCCCATTGTAGTGGTCCCCAAGAAACAAGGACCCGAAGTGCGCCTATGCCCTGGTTTTAAAGTCACTGTCAATAAATGCGTAAAAACTATGGCTTATCCGTTACCCAGTCTGGATGACATTTTATCCAAACTACAAGGAGCCGACACTTCCATGATTTTGGACCTGAAACAGCCTACTTACAGCTAGAACTGGATGATGAAGCTAAAAAGAAATGTTAGTTATCAATACACCCGGGGGGTTATTTCAAAACTTGTGATTACCGTTTATGTTGGCATCATCTCCATTTATTTTTCAAAGGTTTATGCTTTTTAGATGATGTAATTATAGGAGAAAAAGGAATTAGGGAGTGTTATAATACTGTGCTGTTCTAGAGAAGTTCAGAAACTTAAACATGAAGGTGAAAAGGGTTAAATGTCAATTTGTATATACAGAAGTAGAATATTTGGGTAATATAAAATCCGCGGAAGGCCATATTCCCTCAATTAAGCATCAAAAGGCTATAGTTAAGTGTTTAGCACCCCAAAACGTAAGCCAATTAAAATCGTTTATGGGAATGGTTAACTTTTATCAAAAGCACATACAACATTTAGCGTCACACCAACATTTATTGAATAATTTGCTCCGTAAAGAGGTTCCGTGATTGTGGTCTGACTTACATAAACAACTTACTTACTTACTCTGTGGCTTACGGGACTCACAAGTTCATCTCCGCAGTACCAATTGTTCTCTACAGGATTCTATCCTGAGCTAGATCAAGCCAGTTTTCATCACAAACACCTACTTCTCGAAGATCTCTTCTATTATTATCCTCTCAACGTCGTCTCAGTCTTCCTAACGGTCTCTTTTAATTTACATAAACAACAATATGAGAAAATAAAAGAAATATTTTTTTGACAGTAATAAATCACATATTTTTGATCCCAGTTTAGATGTTATTTTAATAACAGACGCAAGCGCATATGGGGTCGGTGTACAACTCTGCAATAGAACGAATACTGGTCAATTAAAAACAATAGCTTGTTGCTCAGCAACTCTTTCTTCAAGTGAATCTAATCACTCACATTTCGAAAAAGAAGGGTTTGCTTTAGTATTTGGCATCCAAAGGTTCCATAAATATCTTTATGGTAGACATTTTACATTTTTTACATATTGAACTCCGGTGAGTTTAATTTTTCGAGAACCTATACTATCAACTGCACATCCACGTTTGGTTAGATGGGCCTTTGTCTCTTTCAGGATACAACTATTTTATTGTGTATGATAAACACGTAGTTGTTGCAGATTGCCTTTCAGGTCTACTGCTGACAGAACCAACGGAAGATAGTAGTAATCAGTCAGAACAGTATGTACTTGGTATAAATAGTGAAGTGCCATTTGTAGTATCTTTGAAAAAAGCTCTGCAAAATGATGAAGTCATATATAATTGGACAGTAGAGGAATGGCCTAATCATTTAGCTAAGTCTCTACAAACTGAATAATATCGCTCTTATTTGAGAAGAATATAGGAAATAACGATACAAAATAGCTGTTTATTCTGGGGAAGCAGGGTAATAATACCACCTTCTTTATGACCTTTATTATTATTATTATCGGAAACTCATAAGCAACATCTGGATATAAATAGGATGATTGCTACTTTACGTGCACGGTGTTGGTGGCCACATATGGAACAACAGATAAAAGTCTAACTTCATCTCTATATTGTTTGTCAGGAACAGCATAATCAGGTTCCAAAACGTTATTTTACATCATAGTCAAAATATATTACTCTTTAGATATTGATTCTTTTATTTCGCCGGAAAGAAATTCTTATTATCAATTGATAACTTTTCGTAATGGATACAAATAATGAAAGTACACATACTTCAGCTTATAAGACCATTTTAGAATTACGTAATATGTTAATTTTGTGGGAGTATCTGATAAAATAGTATCAGACAATGGTCATCCGTTCAGTTCATGGGAATTATTCAAATTGGTGCCTCTCACATAATAGTAGACTGCTTCACTTCCCACCGTACCACCCAAAAAGCAATGGTACAGCCAAACGAGCAGTGCAGAAGACAAAACATCTATTGAAAAGAAATTTAAAGGAAACTACTATCAGTAATTGGGATCAGATTATAGAGGATATTCAAAGTGATTTACATTTTGCACAGTCACCTTCGCCTGGGAATAAGTCGCCAGCAGATTTTTTTTTTATTTCAACCGAATACTAGATTTAATAAGAAGTTTCGAGAAATTGAAATATCATCTGAAATAGAGGAAGACAAATACAAAGCTCTAGATACTCTTCCTGCCATTGGATCGTGGGTATTTTTGCGTAATATTTCATTAAATTTCCAAATTTCGTGAAAGCTAGAGTAGTTCGTCATGTGGGCACACGGATGGTCTGGCACCATTGCCTCCATCTCTTGTGCGTGTGAAGGTAAACTGAACGGACATGCTTGGATGCTGCTCCGATCTCCTAGTGTTTATCATATAAGGAACGTTGCGAACAATGTGCTCTAAATTTTGATCAAATAGTGTATATGTTACTGAAGTGCAGCAGCACCAGCTATGAAGTACGAGAACTGAACATTGTGTGAAGAAAACTGTGGTTCCGTTTCCAAGACTGAAACCATGTGCACGGTCATGTTCTATGAACCATCTGAAATGTAAAGCAGTATGACCAGTTAAGTACTCAAGTAACCTGGAAGCCTTGTTCACCTGTTAAAACAATAGTACGTCAGCATTCAGCATCCCTCCTATTCATTCAATCTAAATTAGTCAAGAACTCTTGCATTAGTTTTCTGTCCCTTTGTTATCTCCATTGCAGTTTGTATTTGTCATTTACAGCTTAGTCTGAATTATACATACAATCACCAGTAGTCTCCCTGTTTCAATCATTGAAGAATTGTATGTCCCGAGTTCAGGTACTTTTGACAAGTGGATCTTTTTTTTCTTGTTTATTTCCTTTTCAGCAAGGTGATTAATAAAACTTTCCAACTCACGGACTCGCGCTAAGACCTACTGTCGTTATTCGAGATCGGCAGTGGTAAGGGTTTCCATACTCTTCTGCCACTGTGAGGTGTGGATTGTCTTCGTACTCTTGAAGAATTATTTCACTCTTGAAGGTACAAAGGCGCTCGTACACAAGCGAAAGAAGATATAAATGTGCTTTTACTAACATCAATCGACAGTAATGTGTTTGAACGCATGCAGCATGAATGTAGTCCTAGATTAATTAGTGACGACTTTAACTGTGTTACAAGATCTATTACTCAAACTGTATACACTGTTCAGTTTAATGAAAACTTACTTAAATATTATATACAAACATATGAAATTGAATCATTTGCCATTCTTTAAGATTCGATTACATCTTTTGACATTACCACACAATTCAACATGATTTCAATAATGTGCCAGGCATATAGTTAATAACAATGAATAGAAGACAGTCATTTCCATATTCTCTAAGTCCAAGGTTTGTAGAAAACTCACATACTTATTATTCCAACACCTTCTTTAACTAAGAGAACATATCTCTTTCTTCGCTAGCCTTAATTCGAAAATACTAACTGTAATACTAATTGAAAATACCAGTAACAACTGTGCAAATATACTCAATTTGTATACTATACAGACCAAATTCCTTTATCAGTTTGTCTATATATATTCCGTCAATCATATCCTTCGCACAAAAATGTTTTGATTCTACTGTATCTGCAAATGTTTAAATCTTCACTCGGAGTGAATCTAGGTGACATCTCATCATCTTGTTGAGTCCACCAAGTCTCATCTTCATCCGTTTTAGAATGACCTATATTTGGATTGTTCTCTGAAAACAATCTTAACCAGGGCTGGAATGGAGGGTACACGCGGGTACACGGCGTGTACCCACCTTGAAATGTTAGAAGGAAGCGTGTACCTACCTGAACATTAGAACAACGCTGGGTATACGGTGGGTGCACACCGTGTACTCAGCTATTTGCAACCCGACTCACAGTGATCTGAATAATAATAAACAAAAACCGGAAACTGAAATGTCGGTGTTTTTGATGAGTCCAAAAATGTCTGCAATATTGCTAACATATTGAGGAGCAAAACATTGAAACATCCATCTTCGTCAAGATGTGGGTATACGTTTGAACTTGGCAAGTTCCTGTGAATACGGTAATGCAATGGTTTTGACAACGTAGTATAATAGTGGGAACTAATTAGTTAAGTTTAGTGCGCATGGCCACTAAAGGAGGGAATAAAATTGGGTTTTAGTGTTTTGAATAGATCGAGTAATTTTTGCTGTAATTTAAAGCTTGTGTTTCATTTTATATCCATTGTTCTTTATAGTTAATGAATTAAAAGTAATGGAATCGAGAGGAACTTATGAAACCATTTTCAATTGTCGGATAATCCATAATGAATACAGATATGTTTACTTTAACAGCTACCACTTGCACTTTGCACGTTGGTGTTCACGTTTTCAGTGTTATGTGAGGCTCGACAGCGGATCAATAAGAACATATGTACGCTCTGTTACTCCTGTTTTGTCTAATTTCTCAGAGTTTTTTAAAATTAGAATTAGATCTATTTATGGCCTTCAGGTCTCTCAGTTTTGTTCTGTCGTTGATATATTTGAAAGCAAGATCAGAATGATGAACAATTGGATGTAATTCGAGAAAGAATTTTGGACACCGACACATACAGGTTTTACCTTTTTGTTTTTCATGCATGTATTCGATTTTTTAAAATAGATTCTCCACATTAGATACAGATTCGATTTCAAAGTATGGCGGATTACTAAAGATTAGAAACAAACTTTTGAAGAAAAATATTATTCAGGAGCTCACCGAATTCCGAACAAAAATTAAAGTCTTCAAGCCTGGATTCCGAAACAGAAATAATGTGAGCTTGGCTAATTTTCGCGAAGCTTTGCTTCTCGGCAAGAAAGAAAGACTTTTCTTTTTGCATCGGATAGTTACTGGAGACGAAAATGGATCGATAACCCAAATCGCAGAAAATCATGAGTTTACCCAGGACATCGATCGTAAGACCGAAACGCTTTGGAAAGAAGATAATGCTGTGCATTTGATCGGATCAGAAGAGTGTCATGTATTATGAGCTTCTGAAACAAGGCAAACAGCTAATACCGTTTGCTATCGTCAACAAATGATCAATTTGAGCCATGTATTGATCGAAAAGCGACCAGAATGGGCTAGAAGACACGGAAAGCACGCCAGCGCCCATCACACACAGAAAACGGACCGAAATACCATTTCTGCACTTTGCTGGGAACTCTGCCCCACCCGCCGTACTCACCAGACATGGCATTCCGACTACCACTTCTTTTCATCGATGTGCCACGCACTTTCCATGCAACACTTCAACAATTTCGGAGATGTCGAAATATGGCTTCATGACTCGACCACCTCAAAACATGTACGGTTTTTCTGGGAAGGCATCAACAAATTGCCAAAGACACGGCGAAAATGTGTGACTAGTGACGGCCCATATTTTGATTACAACATTTTGTACCTTTCTCCACAATTAAACGTTTTTTTTGTCAGAAAAAAAAAAGAATTATCAACCGGCACACCTGGTATAACGGCAATATTCTAAATATATAAATACAAAAATGTATATTCTAAAGTGGTGTTCACCCAACCTTCAGTAACTTAATACACATAATTACGTACGCTCAAATTTTTCACCAAATATTCTTTAATTCTTATCATACTTCCCAAGTATGGACTGAGTTGAATCGTCCATCCGGAGTCGCTAATAGTTCAGATCACGTCATGTTCAAATGCCATCTGTCATGCATCCGAATCCTAAAATATCCTAGTAACTGCTATTAGGTTAGTTTATATTAGATTTCAGTAAGTGGCCGTTAAAGTATGGAAATAGAAATACAATTAGGTAAAATAGAATCACTTCATTATTAGTTCCATTTAGATTAGATTAGTATGAGGCGCGTACATTTACAGATTCAGTAATCTGTAATTCAGTCATACATTACACTACACAACTCATATGTAAAGTCATGATAAACCATGCACAAGCTAGAAGTAGGTAATATATCTCTACTAAAGATTATCCATAAGATCATGCAAAGAAGTACCATTTCAGTACATAGGTTACATAACAGTATATTTTCGTAAACCAGCTTTCCTTGATATCTTGTAATATATAAACTTGTTACCTGTTTATTCCATATATTAATACATTGTATTCTTAAGCTTGGCAGAATTCTTTACTTTGAAATTCACAAGAATGTACAAATATTTATCTTCTGAAATCGTCTGCCTTAATTGTATTCTTCAAGATAGAATCCATAGCAATATATTCTTCATGATAGAAATGCATTTGTTTCACTTTCTTGTCATAAATATAATTATTAAGGACATGCCATCATTAGTAAAAATATGACTCGCATAGCTTACGGTAGAACAGGATAGTTAACAACTTCTAATCTTAATAAATATTATTCCGACAGAAATTAAAAACTGAAGGTAAAAAGTGTCTTTAGTGAAATAGGTAAAATCTTCCAGATGAATTACACCAAAAGTGGAATTAATAAAAACTGAGAGGTGTAAGCGTTACTCGATATAACAGCGTAAAAAAAATCGAGAGACTGTAAAGTGACCTTGATAATAAATTAAATTAATCATCCAAAATATTAGTTAATAGTCATGCCTCTCTCATATACATAAAAACTCTTATCACCTGAGGCACTGTGCGAATTATTGATTTAAAATACGAGGTTAAATCGAGTAACGCTTACACCTCTCAGTTTTTATTAATTCCA
>JAGDQP010070775.1:0-10714 GCA_022664845.1 Lepisma saccharinum
TCGGGAGGTCTTGGGTTCAATCTCAGTGGCCGCTAATTGTGACTGAGATTTTTCAGTGTTTTTCTGTTACACCATCTAAATGTCGGGATGGTACTTTATACTTAGGGTACTTTATACCCTGACTAAAATAACCAATAAACACCAAATTTATCATTATAATTTTTTAAAGAGAAATTGTATACTGTTTGCAAAGATAGGTAGTATCCCGAATTCTTTTCAGTGTTCTAATACAATAGTAGGGATATCCGGAAGTCTGCTCTTTGGGGCCTCTGGGATCCGGATATCAGGACCTGGCCATCCCAATACAATTGACCTATGGCGTCACTTTCTGTTGACTGATAATGTTGAAAATTAGTGGTGTATTAGGTGTAATGTGTAGTACTGTAATACAGTGTATGTGTGAATCGTTTGTGTATGCGACAAGATGAAGAGAAGATGTGTTTGTTCGATGGCAGGGTTGCTATTCGTCCCGCAAAATCCGGAACTGCACCGGGATCGAGATTCGTGTCCAGATTTCCCGAAAATACTTTTTCGAGACGCATAAATGTCCCGGCTTTCAACGAAGAAAGGAAGGAATAAATCATAATGGTTTTCATACGATGAGTACCACAAATCAAAAACAGTTTTAAAGAAACTTGAATGCAAAGACCATGAATTTAATTAAGTTCACGATTCAACTACCTTCAAATTGAACGAAACATCTGTTTTATTCTAACAGGGGACACAGTGTTTTGTTCCCCATTGGCTATTGTTGTTGATATTACTCTTTGTTTCCATTTGCCTCTTGTTTCAGTTACTTGAACCACTGACTGAATTTCTTCGTAATTTTCCACTGACCATAACAATGCCAGAAAGAAAAAAAATATTATTTAATAAAACCGAACGAACAACCATGGGAAGTTAAAAAATTTGGATAGAATATAAATTTATGCCGTGGGGAAAAAATGTATTTTCCTATTATTGATCGAAGATTTTTTAAAAAAACTTTCCCTCCCTTTTACGCAACAATGGCCAGGTGTTTCAATTGCTTCTTCGATCAGGAAATATTTTTGCAATTACGCCATCACTGGGATTACTTTAGCGCAGTGTGCTGGTCGTAGAATTAACGTCGTTTTTACATACCATACCTTTTTACATACATACAATACCTGATTTATCTACATACAGTGTTAATCAGAGTGCGTTTAACCCATTTTTATTTTTAATTTTACACATTTCAAAGATTTTCGTAAATTTGTATTATCCCGGATTTTCACTTTTCAAATATATTAACCCTTATTCTACGTTTATTTGAATATGGTAAAAGTGAAAAAAAAAAAGAGCTAGGAAAATTGCGGACAACGATTGCTAATAGTTGTATTGGACAGATCATGTGTTACGAGTCGTACAGAAAATCCATCCACTAGTGGAAATTGTGACCTATTAGTAGGAGCGTATCCTCTGGACTAGCTAGGCTACCACCGCAGCCTAAGTTTGTGAACAAATATTTTAGTCTGCACAAGTAATATTAATTTACGTGAAAGGGAGGCCACATCATCATCATCACCAATACTATGTGTTCTCTGTACCCTCTTTCTACTTATTACTTTGGCTAGTGGTAGTCCGTGTAGAAGTTGTTCAACCCTCCAATGTTGATAATATGGCACTGGAAAACAGTTGTTAAAAAGAAAGAGTTCATTCAGATTCAGCTTTGCATGATCCACATAGAATGCCAAGCTTGATAATCACTTGATTTTTGTTTGTGTAGTTAACGATTGATGTAACAAGTTTGAAACTGACTTTACTAAGTTGATTTGATATTCTAAGTTTGATTCAAGCTTGACGCAGAGTTGTGTTGATATATCTGGCAGCTGGTGTGATGACAAGCCTGTTTCACGTTTGTCGTAACAAACTTGATAGTGAGTATGAGTCAAGATTGATTCAAACTTTTGACTTGCCATATCAAGCTTTAGTCAAGCTTATAGTTAAGCCTGGAATAAGTCTGAATCAAACTTACTGTGATATTGAGGGCAGCAGCAGAGTATTCGTGAAAAATGGATACCATACATTGGCTTGCGATAACATGAAATAACATTCAACAGCCGCTTCTCTCCATGAACATGTGAAAGTCTTCTTCGCCGGATAGTCATTGGCGATGAAAAGCGGGTCTTTTACATGAATATAACACGTAGAAAACAGTGGGGAAAAGAACCCAACCTCCTCGAAAGGTTGGAGAGACATCTGTGCATGTGGTGTTTAGTTGTTGTTAGGATTCTCGTAGTTCATGATCCACTACGAATTCTTACGACGAAATAAAACCATCAGTTCAGACACATATGCAACCTTTGGACCGCCTGAGGAATGAGCTTCAAGATAAAAAGCACCCAGCTTTGGTTAATCGGCATGACAGCAAGATAATGCTCGTCCGCAAAGTAACAGAAACTGCATGCTTTTTGTTAGGAAATTATCCGCTATTCATCATATTCACTGGACATGGGTTCATCCTATTTTAAATTAATTTTGATTTTTCTACAATTTCAATGCTGGAACACCTCTCGAAATAAACTACAGGAAGAGATGCCTGGATGATTTCTTGGCTTCACTCCCTCCAGAGTTCCACCGTAATAGGATTGAGATTTACAACTTTCTAAAGCGATGGGGGAAACGGTTATCAACGCCAGTAAGAAGCAGCGATTCTGCCAGGAACTTTAGTTTTGGGGTGTAAAGTCAAAATTAAGAAGATGTAAGTTTATTTTTTGCTGGATTTCTATCGATTTTGAGCAGTAAATATTTTAATTTCGGCTTGTGTGTGGTCGATGATTTGAAGGGGTAACACCCCTTAATTGGGAGTCTGGCAGAATCCCTGGGACGACATGGTGTAAGTGCTGTCGGCCGCAATCTCGTCTTTTCCAAACTTGTTTAAGGAACTTCCTTTCCAATCCATTATGTATACACAGATGGCAACACTGTAATCATATTCTTCTTGAATATGGTAAATTCTACCATTTAATTCTTGCAAGTCAAACAATGCAAAAGTTCCATTGCTTATAAATACAATAATAAAACTAACGAAGGGTTAAACAGATTGAAATTTTAAGCCTTGTAAAACACACACACATGCATTTATATAGTTACAGACTGATCCTCACTTAATATTCTTTTTAAACTTCATGTTGAAAGCACTTCTCGAGGACTTGTTATATACACCATAATTGCGACGATGCTTTAAAACACCAACGCTAGATGGTGTTGTTGGCATATTGTTGTTGTTAATTACTGTTTTGGGTCTTTATGGCTTTCTTCTCTGTTCGTTTTACCTTAGAAAAAAATCAAATAAAAAAAAAATAAGTGGGCGTTGCTGCATGAAGACAGGATGAATTAGTTCCCTGCGAAACCAAACCGTAATTCATCTTCTCGGAAAACCTATAATAATATTCTCAATCAATTTGCATATACAAACACAAGGAGGCGGTAGCATCGCTCAGTGTGGAAGGACCAGTTAATTTTGCAGACAGAGGGGTGTACGGTGGGTAAAATGGGAGGAATTTGTTTGGTGGGATATTGTTAGAAAACGCGGGAGGGGGCCGCTATGAGGAAAGGCTATTGAACATCGTTTGTTAAAATGATGTGCTTTTTTTTCTTTCTTCTTGAAGAAGCTAGTTTGTTATTTCCTTAGCAACAACTTTGACGATAATGTGTTGGAACAGGACTTTAAGGGAACGTTAACACTTACCGCCCACTCGTTTGGAAATCGCCTCGTCAATGGATGGTACAGAAGAAGAAGAAGAACACAAGAGGTGAAATCTTCCGAATAATGATTGAGATGGAAGGCGATGAAAGGTTTCCTCAATGGGAGCGAATAATGAACAAGACTTATGAAAAATATTCTATTTGAATAGGAATATAATGTGTAGGACAATTATGGAAAGTGGTAGTTGGGACTTTCTTTTAAGGTAACCGAAAAATTCAAATTTATTTTTATGTTTCTGTGAAGAAGAAAAATCATACTGTTTCAACTACTATTGTTCATAATACAGGGGTGGGGAAACTTTGCTAACGTACGAGCCACGTATAAGAAGAAATTTCAAATGTTTGAAAGCCGCAAGATGTGAATAAATTACTGGATTGTTAAAAGAATGACTGATACATGTTTTTCTCTAGCTGTGAATGCAAAAATCATCGTTCCATTCTGGTGTAGAATTTCTCTTTCCTGCTTCATACTTTTCGCTTTGCCTCTTAAATAATAATAATAATAACGTGGCGTAACAGACCGATAGGTTCTGAGCCTGCCCCAACGCCATCTGTCCACGGTTGGTGAAACTGCGTCCACCAAGCATATCAGGGGCTTCCTAGACCGAGTGTGGCCGTCACGTCTTTATTCATGTGACTCCCGAGTTTGCCTCAGTACTCTGGATGGACGCCGAAAAGTGGGACTCCAACCGGGAATTGAACCAGGGACCTCGCGGACACGAGTCCAACGCTCTAACCACTAGACTATGGAAATCATCCGAAACAGAGCAGCAGGCTTCATAGGTCCAACAAATATCCAGTCATCTATTCCAGTATCGAATTCAAGCCTATATGCATGTATCTTCTTCAGACACAGGTAAATATGACCTAGTAACTTAAACGGAATAGGGAATATTAAAACAGCAGCCACGCGAGGGGATTCCTATTATATAGTGGTTAAAGTGACGAACTACAAACCAAAAGGTTACAGGTATGAATCCCACAGCAGATTGCTGCAGAAAGAATCTGAAAAGGAGAGAAGAAGAGTTACTTCGGAACGTAATAGAAATCAAAGTACAAAGAGACGTACTCACGAAGCTAATGCATAAAATCCATACCAATAGACTGTTGCTATTGTCCCTAACCTTCAGTCAAGATTCTTGCAACCTTCTATACGCCCTTTTACATAACCTTTATTAGGCCTTATTATTTTTACGCCAAATTCAGGATATTAAATATTTAGTAAATAATTGTTAGCATAAAGCAAGCAAATAGAGTTAGTGTAAAGTTAGGATCTCTAACACTAGATGGCAACACTACCTCCGTATATCTCTACTGTATTTTATTCGTTGCTCGAAATTGTAATGCTGCTCCTACATAGTAAAAAAAAAAATGTCTTAAAATTAAGCAAAATATTAGATTGGTGCAAATGAAATGAGTCCTTTGACACCTGGTGAGAATCACACCTGAGCAACACAACACAGGATCGACTGAGGTAACGCGTCTAAAGTGACAAACTCTGTATACGTCCAGCATACAGGTTGGAGTACCCAGACAGTCAGGAGGCAGTATGTTGTTGAACAGGGTCGTGTGAAAGTGCACCTGTACCCACGGAAGGTGTTGTTGCTTGTATGGTGGGAGTGATCCATCAGGTTTCTCAGGCAAGTGAAACCATCACTGAAGATCCTTACAGTGCTGAGCTTCATGAAATGTGCCGCAAACGTGTCCGCAAGCATCCAACATTGAGCAACAGACATGGTGTTCTGATGTTGCATGACAATGCCCTACACACCTCGTGCAAAACGACGCAGGCTCTCAATGAGTTACAGTATGACACGCTTCCTCACCCGCCATATTCCCCCGATCTCTCTCCCACTGAGTACCACTTCTTCCGGCGTCTCGATCACTTCTTGGCAGGGACGACCTTCTCTGATGATCGGGCGGTGCAACATGAAGTTGAGTATTTCTTCGTATCGCAAACTCCAGACTTCTTTTGCCACGGAATCCAATTGTTGGCTGAGCGATGGCAACAGTGTGTGGCTGGAGACGGTGACTACTTTGATTAACCAGGTAATGTAGTTTTAATTTTTCTTTCAAGGGGGGGCTTTGGATATGATGAACCTAGGGCGAACATTTAATTCCCATCAATCTAATAATTTCTTATCTGTGCACCGAGTTTCTTGGAAATGAGATATTAGCCTTCTCATTTAATTGAAAATGAGAACATGCCGGATTAGAAATAGGATTAGTGATGTAATTTTCAATTAAATGAGAATAATTATATCTCATTTCTAAAAAAATTATTTCTCAGTACACAAATAAGATTTTTTTTTCAATTTTGAGAAACCGTTTTTATTTATTGTGTACAAATTCAATTCTAGGGAGTTCAAACCGTCAAAGAAGAAAGTTAGTAACCACAACCGTACCAATTTCTTTTTTGTTCGTTGTTGAAATTGCTTGATTGTTGTTGTGAATATCTAAACATGTAATAATGAAGCTCTTTCAACAATGAACAAGAAAGAAAATGAAAAATCGCCAAGAATAGAACTCTTGAATTGGTTATGAACTTTCTTCCCTGAAAGTTTGAACTCTCTAGGCTTGAATTTGTAGGAGCAGCGTTGAAATTTCGTACAACGATAAAAATACATTAGACGTACACGGAGGTAGTGCTGCCATCTTTTGTTGGAGATCGTTGCTTTACATTAACCTTAAGAAGTAGGACCTGATGGCGTTTCCAGCTTTCCCTCGTTCTTTTTCTTCACTAATTTCATTATGAACACTAGTGAAGTGACTTGGGTCAAAAGACCTTTAAAAAAATCGAATTCGACTAGTGAGGTATCTGTCATCTCTCGTAGCTTGTTATATCCACAGATGTTATAAATCTGTGTTTCAAACATATTTTATATATATTACAGTATTAATGGATTAATTTAAACATTACTTAACTTTATAACTGGGATATACATTAATTAATGTAAGTTTCAAGTTATTTTGCACGTTTAATAGCCATTTCAAGTGAATGGACAACTTTAATGTAGTTTATAAAATGACGTTATTTTTGCGTTAGTGTAAAAAGCAACTTGTAATGTTTAGAGCTAAGGCCCAGGAGGACGACAGATGGCGCTATGATAGGCTAGCGTATAAAGTAAACAGTTTAACTATGTTATTTAAACAATATGAACTTAAATTAATTACGGAAATGTTTTTTATAATAATGGAATAAGTGTTTATAAAAGAAAAAATAATCCGCATGTTTTTAATAATATAATCTTTGAACATTAAAGCATAAATGCAAATGGTTGTAAATTTATGTAATATATATAATCGTTGCGGGGTTGTGTACAACAAAACATAACAGTAAAACGAAATTTATTGAAGTGTTTTAATCCTTTTATTTTTGGTTTTCTTTAAGCTTTAACACTATATTCTGGCTTAAAACCCTTTTTAGCGTTTATGTTAACTCCAATTAATATTTTACGTAAAGCTAGTTGTAGCCCTTATAAGTAAAATAAATCCAAAAAGTAGGCACCCTAGTTATTATCTTTAAAGTAAAGGTGTTTATTTATACAAAACTCGTCACTTTTTTTTTAAAAAAAAAAACTAAATTCAGCGTCCCTAAAAAAAAAAAAAATATAAAATAAAGGTATAATATATCTAATAATAAAAATAAACCAAAAGTAAGGTCTTATCAAACTGTAGCCTACGTTAGAGATGAACAGACGGACAAGGTCAAAATAAAGATCAACAAAAAAAAAATCTTGACTCGTTAAAGATGGTCAACCTCTGGAGGTTATATACCCACTCTTTCGTCCTCACCTCCTACAATGGACGGCGAGGGCAGCACATCGAATTTTGGTTCTCGAGAGTGAGGACTGTGGATGGTGAGGGTCAGATCGAGACTGGAGACTGAGGTTGAGTGACGTTTGAAGTCGAAGTCTATACTGGAGGGTGAAATTGAATGGGGTCAGGGCAAATATATACATACATTCAATACCACAAACTAAATGCATAATTCGCCTTCTCATTACATTAAACAATGTACAACAAAACCTAACGAGTAAAAGACATATTACATTACTGATAACAATTTCGTTCTTTGAACAGCGATAAAAAACAAACCTGAACTCTCATTAAAGCTGCAATTTAGTTATTTTCCTTTAAAAAAAAATCCTTTTTGTTCGTCAAGTATCTTCTTTTTTTTCAAGTTAACGTCACCACCAAGATGGTAGGTCTTATTTTTGATTGTCAGTATTCCGCCAATGCTTGTAGTAATATCCATTATTAAATTATTATATGATAGCGTTTCATTTTAATGGTCTACTGCTCCAGGATAATGACTCCGCTTGCAACTACAGATAAGAATGACAGACCAAACATTAACTAGCTTCCTTATTGAGGTTATAAGCCTAATTTTCATTGTAATTTTCCAAATGCCCCAGCAGCTTGATTTTGCCCCGACCTCCCTTATGTATCTCATATCTCCCCTTCCAATCTTTGTCATCCATTGTGTAATCGATTCGCTCTTCCTCTCCCACCGCTTCCCCACTCCTTGCTTGTGTAAAGGAATTGAGTTTTGATGTGATTTTTCCTGTATCTAAGAGGTAATGACATACTGATTATGATGTGGAAGGGACGGATGAAGAATTGGGGGTGGGGTGGGATGGGGTGGGGGAGAGTTTCATGCCATTTTCATGTAAGATGTTCTCCTTCCTATAAGAGAATGAAAGGACCATTGGTTTCAAACGACCCGTGCGTATCACAAGAATCTTTTCATTGTTAAGAATTGCGGAACGAGATGACTCTTTTCGTTTTTTCTTCTTTTATTTGAAAACAAAAAACAACGAAGATGGAAGAGGAACGCGGACAGTGCTAATAGCTAAACCACAAAAGAACCAATTGGAAAAAAAAGTAACCAATTGGTATATTAGGAACGCTGAAACAATATCATTAATAATGATGTTGTAGCTGACCCCGGTGAATGAGTTGTAGTCGCTGTCTTGTAACCAAGAGGTCTTGGATTCGATACCCGGTGGGTTCACAAGTGGTTCGGTGTCCACTTTAAACTGTATAGATCCTGTCTTTAAGACGTCTTCACCCGCTGAGAGCATGGGAAACTATCATTAGTTCACCTTGCCCAGGAATTGACTTGCTTGTGAGGAGAACACCCTTCATAATCATCAACTGAATAGCACACAATCCATATCATTGGTGTTCAATATCGTCCATCTTTCTTTTCCATCGTCCTCTCACAATCCTTTCACTGTCATCATTGCGTCTCCACTTAGACCTCACCCTTTCTTACACATCTCCGCATTGTCCTCATTCTCACGTCTTCGGTTCGTCTTCATCCTCAACATTCAAGTCCAAATCTAAGATTTTTTGGACCCAGGTTTGTCCAAGAACATGGTCGCGCATGGTCAGAAAGAGGATTAAACTTGACCGAAAACTGTAAGTTCCGTCCTTAGAAGCTAACAAGCTCGTTTAGCGTGTTAATCACAATTCAATCGATCCACTTTTTTAAAAGGGGACTTACATCCAGCCAACATTACTGATATCATATGAAAGCATAATTCTGGAATTGGCCCAACCACAAAGTAAAACGTAGGAAATCAAGGTGACAATTTTTTGTTTTTCGTTTAATGCCAAAATTCCAGTGTCTCCTACCATCCAGAATTTCGTCCGAGCAGATCCACATATCGAATATCATTTTTGGCACTATTAAAGCTTCTAACGCAAAAAAAAAAAAAAAAATGCGTTGGAAATGTGGAGATATTTTTTTTTTTCAGAATGAAAAAATAATTTTTTCGGTTATTCGTAACACTTGAATTGTAATTATTGTATAGCGTTATATTCTGTTTCGAATGAATTTAAACGTTCCTGATTTTGGCGCGTACTTCTCTATAAGATACCTTCTGCGCACATGAGTGCCTCAGCTTGACAACGGTGCGTAGCCAGATAACTTCTCTAACACTAAAGAATTTGATTATAACGATTAAAATATTGTTCCCAATGACAAAATTACGTCAACCAAGCCCTTTGATTTTAACATTACTCGTGGACTGATTTCTTCTGCCTTTTGCACTAAATATGATCTACTAGTAATAATTAACTTTAATCATATACAGTGTTGCATAAAGATGTCAGTAATAGTTTCAATGTGCGGTCAGGGATGCCTCAGGGTTCTAACTTGGGTCCACTTCTCTTCTTAATACACTTAAATGACATGCCAGAAAACCTTGTCAAAGTCACAAAAATTACTCTTCGTGGATGATCTGAAAATATATAAATCAGTATGTCATGATTGTCGAGATCTGTAAGAAGGCATAAATAGTGTCTTGGTGTGCAAACATCGCTAAATATAAACAATTGTTCGGTTGTAACATATCAAACGAAAAACGCTGTACACATATCAATATAAGATTGAGAATGAATTGATCAATAGAGTGATCTTGGAGTTATTTATGATTCACAACTAACACTTACAAAATATCTAGATTGCATCATTAATCAAGCACACAGAAACCTCGATTATATTTTACGCCTAACGAGGGAATTTCGGAACACCAATGCACTTTTCATGCTCTATAAATTATACGTCTGATCCAAATTAGAATATGGCTTATTAATATGGGCACCTAGTTTAGAAACACATACATATAAAACAGAATCAGTACAAGCGAAATCCTTTCGGGTTCTAGCTTTTAGACAGACAAATTTTTACCCTCGTTTTGGTACTTTTTGGTCGTTACTAACAAATTATGGCCTTGTTAGTCATCAACAGAGAAGACAAATAAATAACATCCTATTCCCTTATAAAATATTAAATAATCAAGATATTATTAATTAAGATAGGTTTATGCATTCCTAATGGAAAGCCCTCCTTTCGGAAACTCTGAAATCGTTTGCTGCAAGAAACGGCTAAGTACTTTGCAAGTGTGCGCATCCTTTAATATTATAGCCAATCAAAATCATGGTATACATTTACAAAGGAAGGGATTTCATATCG
>JAGDQP010070777.1:0-10714 GCA_022664845.1 Lepisma saccharinum
CTATGACGCAAACTGCGTCATTGAAATATTGGGGGGGGGGTAAAAATTAATCGAAAGGAAGAGGGTTTTTTTTTATGGAAGAGCAACTACAGATAACAGCGTGCTTCCTTTTGTCCTTTATACCACGAGATTGACCAATTTGTTCCATAGTTCAACGGTATTAAGGTTTTCAATTTGCATTTATGAAAGTATTGGTAAATAATTCTTCATACTAAGGATAGTGGTTCGAACGTATTGATTGATATTTCTTATCCTGGGCCGCAATCTTGAAACCGTTCCAGTACCTTCGGATTTTTTTCGACTTTTGAATTTTAGCCAGTGTTCTTTGGGCTTTACTCGCTGAGAGCTGTTTTTGGTTCGCACGAAGAATTTTGAATTATGGGTAATAGAACAGGCGATTTTGCACGAGAAATTGTGTTGCTGGAAGTGTTTGTACATAAAATTTCAATTTGAATTTTCATAATTTTACCATCGGACTGGGGAGCCACCACTGCAACAAAACAAACGAAAAAACCCATGAAAGTATCTCAACCTGCGGCAATAGCTGTCCCAACAATCTAACGAGAATGAACATAAAGAATGAATGCTGGAAAGAGGTTAAATCAGTTTCTGCTGGGTCATTCCAGAGACCTTTCCAGAACAGTTCCGATTTCATGACTTCAGAAAAGTGAAAAAGAATAACTGAAAAGAGACGTGGGAAATACAAAGCCGCCGAATTCACTAGTGTCAGGGAATACAAACATATGTTCAATCCGCCCACGTGCATCTTACACACTGAAACCTAAATCTTAACGAGACTTAGACCTTCTAACTTATTAATTCCAAAACATATATTGGCAGAATTTTTTAGACCTTACACCGAGAGCTTCAGACCTGTCACGTGGACCTGGGTTCGATTCCAGATGGGAGCATAAGGGCATCCGTACATTCACGAAAAAAGGTGTTTCGGGAACATAACACTTAGTTATTCCTTATTATGAGTTTCTTTAATTTCCTTATAAGTTAAATAAATAAAATCTAAATGTTATGTTCGCAAAATACATTTTCCCGTGACTGTACGAGTTTGTCAAGTAACTAGTGAAAAATTTGATTCAAGGATTGTTTGATCGTGTACGTAGTTCGGAGCGCACGTTAAACTGTAGGTCCCGGAACGCAGGGACATCATCATCTGATAGAAGGAAATGGCAAAACATCATCGGTTTACCTTATACTGGGGTTCATCATAGACTACTCCCGGGCAGAACACTACGTAGCAGCACCATAAGGGAACTTTACTACCACTAATGATGTACACTTATTGCTGTTCACACTTCAAGGAATTCATCTCTTCGAAAAAATCCTCACCAAATTAAATCAGAAGTAAGTTAAGAAACTACGGACAACGAAACCCACGCACCTACTCAAAATTAAGGAAAAAAAAAACGATGTTTATAAGTTGTTAAATACTGTATCAAATTATATTCGCCAAGCAAAGCCCATTTCCAATGCATGCCGACCTACTACGTAAGACAGATCGCAGATACAAGTATAGAAATATCATTATTGGTAAACGATGTTTATTATACAGAGTGATTCAAAATTCAGGTCACATAGGGAGGGGCACCGTGTTACTTCGACAGGCGTTGGGTGCTCTTCGTGGGACTCTTGCTGAGCTGCTAACACACTGGTTGATGGCCCTTTATCTGTGGCAGTCTTCGGTCTCCCAATACAGGGTTTATCAACGAGCGGCCGTGGTTCGGTGGTAGAGCGTTCGCATAGCATTCGGGAGGTTGTGGGTTCAATCTCAGCGACCGACTATCCTGACTGAGGTTTTCCTCAGCAACACCAGATAAATGTGCCGGGATGGTACCTTCAACTTAGACCTTTCCCCTCGCCTATCCCAGCCTGATGGTGATAAATAAATGTCACATTACGGTGTTTATCGTTCACACTATAAATCGCGGTATCAATTTTGCCACTATTGTGCGTGGTTGGCGCCCTTGATGTCTGCGGTTAAATCTGCTGCATCTCTGTAACTGCGCCTGCCAGCCAGGAAAATCAACTCCTTTCGTCAGGATCGTCCTTCACTCACTCAGTCGTACTCAATATTTGAAACAAAACACTATAGAATTCGTATGTAACCTGAATTTGAATCACCGTGTATACTGTAGAACTTCATTAGAAGAGAAAAAGGTAAAAGCAACTTCGAGTTAACAGCTAGCATCTAACTGACAGCCCGTCACTGTTTCCCTGGCTCCGATTCAAAAATTTGTCTCTTCGTAATCTTTGACTACTCGTAGACAAAAGCCACAAAAGAAGGCAAAACCACGATGACAGTTTAATAACACTTACGTACAGAAAACGACTTCACATGTGCTAATAAATTTTCATCGTGTTTGAAGCTGATTAACAATGCTTCAGCAAGGCAGCTTGGCTACAATACGAATTGAAACATAGACTTACTCCGCCCGATTATTAAGAGCTCAGATTACGCAGCGTTTACTTCTGCATTCCTTCAATGCCATTTTTATTAATTTCATTTTCTTTTTCAGCCTCAACAGGCAACCTTGACCTGCGACCGTCATCTGCAGGATGACACCTTTCTGTGATTTTTCATCTGGGACAAGGATTTGGATGATGGCAGTCAGGGTATTAGTTCATAAACCTTCCCGTCACTGTTTGATGAACTTGAAAAAACAACAGTAAAATATTCAGTGACGATGGTCGACAGAAGCACTCAAGTTTCCGTGCATCTCCAGTGACGGTTCGAACTTAGAGCCCGTAACCACTAGACCCAGAGTCTTTTCCACTTCCGGATTTGAGTTGGTTTTGTCTTCCCTAATACTTTCGAGGAAGTCCCTCGTTCTTCTTCCACTTCCCCTTCATCAAATCCTTCACCTGGATAGCCTACATTAATATAAAAATTATATCACAACAACGCCGTAGCCTGTCTATTCTCTAAGTCAACTTCAATCATTGAGGACAAGTGTTAGCAACTTTAAACCCTCATTTTTCTTTTTTCATATATTCTGATACAGTGGCGAATCAAGGAATTCCGTAAGTGGGGCGGCCGCAGGTAGAATGGACCAGGGATAGTTCTTTATATATATATATATATTCCCGCTAAGTAAATATTTTAAATACAAATTTATGGAACATGACATCGGTATCCCCCAAAATAGAAATTTTTAGATAAATGATTGAAATAATGCTACAAAAAAAAGTATTTTTTCCTAGGGAGCGCGTCCTCTCTACATCTGACAAGATATTTCTTCAACCAATGGTTCTCCAAATTCCTGAGTCGAGGACTTACCCCAAGGTCATCCTTTAACAGTCAATGTCCTAACCGTCCGCATACCTATAGGGTTCAAAAGTAAAACGCCTTCCCAACAGGAAAATAAAATGGTATTTTATATGCCTAATGGTTAACGAATACCTTTCTAAGCGATTTAAAATTGCATGATTTATTGGTCACCCTTAAGTTTCCATTATGCAACTAATGTTCCCCTTTCATTTCCATGTTTACAAAGCATCAAACAAAACGAGAAAAGCACATCAGTCGACTATAGCTTAATGGGCGCAAAATAAATAAAGTGGAAATGGGAAAACACGACCATTGGAAAGAAAGGTAGAAAAGTGGAAGCCTTCGAAATGTGGACACACAGAAGAAAGTTAGTTGGACGCAGAATACACGTACAGAGGGAACGCAGAAGAAATGAGCAAGAGACGAATGATGCAGGAGACAATAAGGAAGGGAAAGAATTGGTTAGTAGAGATCACCTAGTGAAGGAAAGGAAAAGAGGAAGAATTAATTTTCTTATCCAAAAGAACCTGCGGCTTTAAAAGTCACTGTCGTTCGATAACGATAAGATAAAATGAAGTGTATGGGAGACTGTCGTTCGAGTTGCATCAGAACCGTGGAGAAAACAGACAGTCACTCGAGCGAATAATTCACTGCTGTGAGTACAACTGAGGAAGATAATGTGACCTTGACAGAAACTACTTTACATATACTGTATATAATCAGACTTCTGAAAAGCAGCTTCGTTATTACACTTGAGCACGTGTGTGTTCCCGTTCGGATTCTTCCAATACAAACCGAGCCGCGGTAGCTCAGTGGTTAAGCGCTCTCCTCTGGTGCTTGGTTCGATTCCAGCTTGCTTTGTGGTGGACGAACACCGTGTGCGTGGACTCTCCCGTTTCCTCCTAATTTCTTCATTCCAGCAATTCTTCTATCATCATCCATATGGCCTGAGCGAAAGTTGCCAAACGGCGTCAAAAAAATGCAAATTCCAGTACAAACTTCGTTCTGGGTTTGAACGCAACTTAAATCAACCCGTACAAGAATCGGAACGCTCACCAATCACACGAATATATATGTACCTGAGCTAGAAGCGCGTACGTTACAAATCAATTTTTTTTATTTTTTTTTTTTTTAGGAAGAAAAAACTTCTTTTCATACAGAACCTAAATGAACAATCTGTACAATAGACTTAAATATTTATTACCATGTTTACAACAAGAATAGAGCAATCATTATTTGAGACCCTCGAAATGCTATATTTAACTCCTTTGATCACGTTTTGGCCAAAATTGAACGTACGGGTTCTCGTTCTCAGGTACAGACAAGTATTGTCGTAGAGGGATTAAACAGAGAATCACAAACTTCATATGTGAAACTAATATTCCTAATTATTTTAACCTAACGTGACGTAATAACGGAACAAGCACATGAAAATGTATGTAATGCAAGAGAATTACGCTAGTATTAGCAAAATTGTAACGGTACATGAAAATTGCACTACACTAAAACCTCGTTTATTTGGACCCGTTCAGGATAAACAAAATTTACGATCTTTTTCAAGTTATAAGCGTCTGCAAATACAGTAACAAAATAGCTTAGTTTACAATAGACAGAGTTTATTTTAACAAATTGGGGGCAAATACAGTACAACACTGCATATTTTACTGCGGAGAATTAATTACAACGTCCACACTTAAATTCGACATACATATATTTTTAAACTGACCAAAAAAAATCTTTCCGTATTTATTTTTTGAAAATTGTTCCAGGTAAGACGGAATTCCGGATAAACAAGGTTTTAGTGTACATGGTAAAACTTTGGTGAACTTTATTTTATATGCCGGACGGATGGCCGAGCGGTCTGCGGCGGTGGGCCATCGGCTCGAAGGTTCCGGGTTCGAGTCCCGGCAGGGGCATGGATTTTAACAGCTAAAGGCGAATCGTGACGGGCCGACGTCCAAAGTTACTAACTGGTCCATATAAAAATAAAGTTTACCAAAGTTTTATTTTATGTGGGCCAGTCTAGTAACAGCTGACATCGCCCGTCACGTTCGAGTTCAAAGACACCCATGCCCCTACTGGGACTCGAACCTGGGGCCTTTGAGTCGTTGGTCAAACGCCTTAGACCGCACCGCTACTCGGTCGGCTAGTGTACACGGTACAGCAAGTTATGTATCCATACACAAACCAAACCAATACTAAACTACCTCACAAGGTATTGCTTCAACAGTTACAAAGAGTACTGCAGAAAGCTACATGGTAAGATTACTCTTAATCTTTCCTGTGTTTGAGTCTATCTGAGATAACTATAATGCTTAATTGAGGACAACTTCAGATTCTAAGCTGAAAGAACAGACAAATAAATCAACTTTTAACCGAATGAGACGAGTGTAATTACTAATAAGGGTTCAGTAATAATTGTTTAAAAAATGGATAATGAGTTTAGGCATTGCAATGCTACACTACCTAGATTACAATATTCAAATGTACGGCAATGAGAATAAAATGCAATGCAGCAAACCTCCATATGTATACGTGACCACCATTGAAGTAACGTAGAAAGGCAAACTTCACTGTCTACATTTGTCTGTCGTTAAATTAACAGCACCTAGCATTCAGGAAGAGGTTTAATTGCTGAAAGAAGCTAAACCCAATTAAGTCTATGCTAAAGAAAAGGGCACGAACTCACTTATTGGAAAACGTATCCACAATTCAAAACATATAAAAATAGAAAATACACTTCGGCAAAAGTTCTCGTAAGCCTCTCTTAAAGCATAATCTGAATAACGTAGAAAACAGTTTGGGAGACGCACGGTCAAACTAACTTTACGAGTCTTAAGAAAGAAAAAACGTTTTTAAAAAATCTGGAATACAAGGGCCATGTTTACAAATGTCTTAACTGAACTGTCTCAGTACTAGATTATCAACCTTCAATGAATGAAGAGGAAGGTAGGAGACAACTCCCTCCTCTGTTTAACTTTGACAACGATTGCGCGGGCAGCAGTGCCTCAACGGTTAGAGCGCTCACCTCGGGCGCTAGTGTTCGTCGGTTCAAATCCTGCTCGTGGCATGTGGGCTTTGTGATGGACCAACACCGTGTGCGTGGGTTTTCTCAGAGTTCTCCTGTTTCCACCCATTTTCTTCACTCCAACAAACATCTTGGACAGGACAAAGATTTTCGGTATCTAATGCAAACTACGTATTTTCCTAGAATATTTCATCCATAGTTTGCAACACTGCGGAGTATGCTTTACGTATGTATCTTACCATAATTAGAGGATGCCATACACCCAATAACGCAACGTAGTGCAATTTGAAAAAAATAATGATAACGGGTTAGCAACACTGACAACTGGTGACATCGTATTTTTACTCCTGATATCCACCATGTTGTTAGAAACAAATTTCTGCAAACGAAATTTTTAATTCAAGTCGTCGTTTCTGATTTATTAAGAATTATTCATTTTCTTTCCATTGTCACGCGTCGATCTTGGGCTCCTGGAAACGCTCTATCTCCAAAACAAAGCGTAATTTCACCCATGTTGGTGGGTACTTTTTTACTTGTTTTGATGTCAGCAATCACCTATTACGGTACATTTTTGTCGTGCATTTTAGTAACACCCTGTATAGTGGCCGGACGCGTACAGTAACGTATCTGGTGCAAAATCAATAGGTGAAACATAATTACCTTCTACACTGTACTCTTGGACACATCACCCACTGACTTCGCATCACATTATGCACTGAACGTTACCCAATAATGAAACAAACAGCATTCAATGCCATATAACAAAAGCGGAATTGACCAAGGGTCATGTAAGCCAAAGGATCACATTAGGCCTTTGCACATGTTTTGTTTGCCAAATTTCCTACAAGGTTTAGTACGTTTCATAGCTATGGGAATGCAAAAGTAAAATCTGCACGTGTTTCAAGTGGTACACGGAAGAAGTAACGAAAGTAGCATCACGCTCTAGAATGCTTCTGAGATTAGGGTGGTTGCACCATTTTCCGACTACTAGTTTTAAAAGTAAATAAAGATGGTCTGATGAGTGGATTGCGCAACTCGTGTTTTTAGTATATCATTTCGATACTCGCAAGATGCGTTCTCAGTTTTGAGGCTGTTACTCAGTGTTGAACACACATATTCAACATCGTTGGTAGAACATGGAAATGCAGTTACGTATCGATGAAGCTTTTAAAATTACCGTACTATACAGGTGTTAGCCATAGATAAATACACGTTGAAAGAAGAAACATCGGTAATCACAGTACTGGTACAAACACATTGAAATATGTTATTGCGTGGCCATATTACTGATACAAATGTTTGGCATGGAGCCGGTACATGACCATTATGGCTGTTAACTAGTCAATGTTAATAATGTACTGCACCAGTTTTCGGTCACCGGAAGAAGCACCGTAGAATGGGGTAAAGGCGACCAGTTTTTAACAATTTCAACCATCTTCTAAACTTTAAATATCTATTTATGTGATGGTGATGGGTGTTCTGCCCAAAGGCAGGTTCCGAACCATTGGACGTATATGTAGTAAAGACGGGACCTACAGTTTGAGGTGGGCTCGGAACCTTTTGTCCCCACACGTGGAATCGAATCCAGAATCCACTGATTACAAGGCAGCGAGTCCTGCCATTCATCCTCGAAACAGGGTCAAAATTACAGAATGGATTCCCATTTAAAACGGGATTTTTCGCAATCACCTAGGATTTTCTACCCGTGGGTTCGGATGAAAACAATTTTCTGAGACTTAGCAGCCGAGTACAGGTAACCTGTGCCTGAAAACTGGTGTTTTTTTTGCTATCTTATAAGTTATATTTTCCTTACGGGTTACAAATGTGTTTGTGTTCATTTTATATAATAGCGTGAATACACAACTCCATGCTATGTATTGACTCAAATATTTTCATTTTTTATTTCTTTCGTGCAGATTTACATACCAGCAAAGTCGGAATTTTCCTAAGTGGTCGAAAACTGGTGCAGTCACTATATGCACTTCGATAAAACACTTTCTATAAACTACCATTCGTTTTCTGAACTTCAGCCTGGATTCTATACCCTTGTTATGTTACCGGCTAACCGTGTTCTTACGATCTACTCTACAAAAATAGGCATAAGTTACAGACAACATCCATATTTTCGTTAAACATTTTACGGTAAATCAGAAAATACCACCAAAGAAAGCATTCATCGCCGTTTTTTCAGGAAGTAAAAAAGTTTTTAAAACAGTCGGGGCAAATCAAAACAATTCTTGTACATGAATTAATCCAAACATATAGATTTATTTAAGTCTTCCACCGCACCTAGATTAAAGACACCTAGCTACTGTGTAAAAAAATATTTCCTACATTCCTGGTCAATTCGCGCTCCTACATTCCAATTCTATCCACCACATCACGATAAAAATAATAATAGCATCTGCCAGCAGGTGCACACACCATGCGGGCTTCTGTCACTCAATTTCTGCTGATACGAAAACGCTCTGTCAGTTATATTTATCATCAAGATATATAATCACTGTATAATTATTATACTTACCAATCTGATCCACTTTCTTCTCAAACAAATTAATATATTTAACTTAGAAGTACACTACACACCACACGCACTAAACTCTACCCGCCATGTTTGTTTACGAATTCGCTCCTCGAAACGCTTCCCATTTTTACCAGTAGATGGCACACATGAACAATGCTCCGTCACGAATTAAGTACAGGTGTACTCGGAATTGGAATTTGCACCACAAGTTCGCTTTATCATGCAAAATAAACTGCACAACATAAAAATGTATCTAACAAGAAATAAACAATTTAGTTTATTCCATTTCAATTTCCATATAGAATCTGGAAACTGACGACTAGTTAATTTACTGTCAGATATAACCAGTGTTGAGAAGGAACGAAAGCATGTACATCTACATAGGTGCATTTCAGTTGCAGTACCTAGTACCTGTAACTAGGTACTTTTTACTGTACCTAATACCTGAATCTTAGGTACTTCAGCTAATAGTCGAGCGAGAAATTTCTCAGTGATAAAGTTTGATAAAAAGTTTCTTATTAGGCTGGTCCAAAACAAACAACTGATTCATGTCCAAAATATGCTTAATTTGCCAGCATAAAACTTGGAAACTTTTTACTCCAACGCTGGAGAGTTGCCACGAGACGAGACGAGACAGAGAAATGGCTATAGAAAACGAGACGAGACAGGTCTCTCGTAATGCTAAGTATACATATTTTCGAGACGAGATAGCCTAAATCTCGTCTCGTTTGCAACACTACTGGCGACTTCTTTGAACTTTTAAAGTAAAAGCTTTTCCAAATTTTCGGAAGTAGCATAACCGAGAGTATTAGGGCACAAACGATAATTGGGTCGGCACAATCCAGCGCAAACGAAGCGTAATCGATTGCGACTGTCTTTTGTTAAGTAGATAAATATTTCGAGATGTAGCGATTTTCACTTGACGGCAAGCCAGAATCGCCACATTATTTTTTAATTATTTTGTTGTGCGTTTGAGCACAAACGAAAATTCTTGCTGCACAATCCAGCACAAAAGATTAGACATATTTTTTAATAACATTTCAAATGTGGCGATTTTGACTTGACAGACGTAACACAATAATTTAAAAAGGATATCTGTGATATAAATTTTATGTTATAGATTTACACTTGAGGAGAATTTGACATTGTGGTGTATTACACAATAGTGAAGTTTGAATATTTTACAATGAACAATAATTCTTAATCAACAGTGAAGAAGCAAATAGGACAGTTTATGTTTAATCCCTATAATCGTATAATTATATTATATTTTCTTCTACTGCACATAAGATAATAACAGATATAATATTTTCTGGATGAATGGATAACAAAATATATTTTATTTAAGTCACGCACCAATAAATTGTATGGTCAAACGTCTCTTGGAATCAAGATCTTTTGGTCCCAATTATAGAACCCTGTTGTTCCTGCCACATTGTATCTTTCTAGTAAGCTTGGTAATCAAATACGAACACTACAATTTTTATAGTGCTCTTAGTTTTAGAAATATTTTGAACAATATTGGGGAGCGAGGAGCCCTCTTATTGTAACTTCCTGTCCAGAAGCGTAAATACTGTCTTTGAACATAACAAGGATATTATTCAATGCATGAATAAGATAGTGAAGATGGAGGAAGAAAAAAATTCAAACACAATCCATCGCCCTGAACTACTCACGAGAACACTTATTAGTAGCCATTTTAATTTCTGGCTTTCTTTTGTGTGTAAAATAATGCTCCTTGTGGAAATTTTGTTTAATCGACTTCAAAATCGAGAAATTGACCCTTCCTTGGCACAAAAGGCTATTTTCCACTTTGCTTTGAAACAAATAAGGCATATTAAAGCCCAGCTTGATGAATTGAGTGAAACAACAGAAAATA
>JAGDQP010070778.1:0-10714 GCA_022664845.1 Lepisma saccharinum
GAAGATGGTCAGAAAACTCTGTTCTATGTTGCAAGATGAACCATCAGGGAAAATATTATGAACAGGAATTTGATGCAAAATTCTTGAAGTAAGCTAGGCATGCCACTGATAAGTAAAATAAAAGTAAATCCCTTTGTTCTTTGCAGGCATTAATTTAAATAACAATTACATTTAATGTCAGCTTTTCTCATCCTTTGTCAGCTTCTGTAGATACCGATATAAGCTTTTTCTGCCATTAAAACTTGGCAGGTCTGTAACTTTCATTGAAGTCTATTATCCAAATATGCACTTCATGGGCAAAATTTAAAATCTGTCCGGAAATCCGGAAATTAAAAAGTGGTAACCCTAGGTATGGGTGAATGCAAATATTTTCTACAAAGTTTATAAATGTGTAGAATGTAATGTATGGAAATGATTCCATATAGTACTATTCCTTCCCGAATCCCAATAATGTTTTGACCGTTGGGATTTCAATAACTTCTTTTGTTCCCTACATTTTTCAGGAGGAAAGGAAGGGGGCACAAATCCCGCATAAGGGTCTGGTTAAACTGAAGGAAGGAAAGAAGTGGGCGTGATGTTTGGTCCTTCCATTGCTGACAACAAAAAAGTATAAGCTGGCCACTAACCCGCTTTCGCCCGCTCGGCACTACATGTCCGTGAAGCTTGTATATTGTAGTTTCAAAGTGTGTTAAAATGCTTAAAACGCGTACAAAACAACAAGAATGGAGCATTTATTGGTAATCAATATCAGCTTTGAGGAATGTTTCCTTAAAGAAAAGAAAAAAAAGACAAAGTTGACCGGAATGGGATTTTAACTCGGGCCTCCCAGAAAGTCAGCACTCTACCGCCCAGATCATCAAGACGGCTGGAGGCAAAGGATTTCGAAAGTGTTTCACACATTTACTGTTCATAGTTGAATACGTACTGTGACTTGTCACGTAATAACTGGAACCGTGAACGAACAATACTAGAGGTGGAGAATTTCCAGACCCTCTCGCCTTATGCTTCCTTGAAGCGCCAGTCGATAATGAAGCCGAATAAAACCCATGTTTATATGCCCTCCCCCTTTCTGTTTTTAATGTCAGAAATTCGTCAGCCAAGTGTGTCCCACATATCAGGATACATTCTATATATGCTGTACATGTCACATTCACCAGTTCTTTTCTATTTTTATTTTATGGACCATTTTAGTAAATAATAACCAATCAGTAAGGGCTGCGGTAGCTCAATGGTAGTGTAAACCATGTGCATGGGTTTTCTCGGGGTTCTCCCGTTTCCTCCCACTTTCTTCATTCTACCAATTCATCCATTATCATCCATCTGGCCTGAGCCAAAGTTACCTACCTAAAGCACTTTTAAAAATAATAATAAAAAACTTGAGCCAGTCTCGCCTGTACAACAGTTAAGTCTTTTAATGTTCTGTATGCTGGCCTGTCGCATACCATTGCAACTGGCAAACAGATATCGCAAGTATTTTCACAATAAGTCACCTTACAATAACCGTCGCCCATGGTTTAAAGTTTCTCGGTTTTCGTTTCCAAATGCCGTTCTCATTTTTTATTCAAAATACGGCTTTTATATATTTCAGAACCCAAACTAGCACAACATTTAAAAGGATTTTTTTTTTGTTAATTTCCTCATAAAAACAAAAGTTTATTATATTTGATATAAAACAGGAAACGGGTTTGACACAACTAATTTTTGATCACACAAAGCTGATCCCTAGTTCGAATCTCTATCATAGTGCTGATCTGTGGGCATTAACTTTAGGCTAAATGTCAATGAATTTGAATTTATTTATATACTTTAGGCACCTATGGCTCAGACTAGAAAAGTATAGGAGAAAGGACGAGCGGAGAAGTCAGACAGGATCTAAGTTTAATGCACCATCCCGGCATTTGCATCGTGTAACAAAAATATCCCAGTCATGATGGTCGGCTGCTGGTATCGAACCCAGAACCTACCGAATGAGTAAGCTATGACCGCTCTGAACCGGGAGGACTGGATAACTCAAGAGGACTGGTCAAGGAAACACTATAATAATTGCAGTGGCGTCTTTCTTCACCTTGCAAAGAGTTTGGAGTTCGATGCCCGCTGTACGGAATATTCAAAGTAGTGTCTCGGAATCTACTTTAAACTGTAGAACGTCGTTTCCATATGATGGAGGAAAATGGTAAACCAGCAATGGTTCACCTTGCTCAGAGGCCTTAGAGTGAGAAACCTTCCATTAGGCACACCACCAATCATCATCATGGAGTTTCAATTTGGGAACTGAAAGGGGTCAGATCATGTCTAAACACTGACCCCCTTGGCCTGTCCCGCGGCTTTTCTTCAAATAGGGTATCACGTAGTTTAGGACAACTCCTCATCGCCACTTTACCCGGCTTACGGGACCTGAGTCCGGAACTTCTAAATTCAAGTAGTTTTCCAGTTAGGATCACGATGCTGAACACGGAAACTCCGCTCCCCATCCACGGGGGAGATTGCCTAAACACTATCGTTTGAAAGAGTACTCAGTACAACTACTCACTTCAATTCCAGGTCCATTTCCTCTGCTGAACTTTCTCCTTCCAGGGCTGCATACCCTCTGTCCTTCTTCGACTCCTTCTTGTCCTTCCGTTTTCCGATCAGAAGATCCTTCTTCGAGGGCCTCTCATGAGAGTCATCACTAACTGAAAAGTAGAAAGAACTTGTCAGCAAACAGCTACAGTACCTTCTAACAGAACTCATGAGCTACAAAAGTGATCAAACATTCTATTTCAGAACACAATAATGCAAACAAAGGTCAAAAACTCAATGGTGGGCGGGAGAGTTTTAACCCTCCACTTTCACAGGAAGGGTTAGTGGTGCATGACTTAACAATGTATGTATCTATGGAGTTTGTTAACCGCCGTCGTCGTCGTGAATCGTGATCCACAAAGATGGAATTTTAGGCGGTAAACAACTACAGCAACGCCTGACTGCTGCTATTCATCAAAGAGAAAGATGAAATAAGTTCGTACAGATAGTAGGATGCAACAACTTCAACCAAACAATTAGATGAATTGTTTTTAAAATATTAGATGAAAAAAAAACAATGCATTGTAATGCATATGCACGTTATAACTTATGTATCATCACTAAAGGACTTCTGGAGGACGCGGTGGTTCAAATGGTAGAGTGCTCACCTCTGGTGCTAGGGGTCGTAGGATCGATCCCTGCTCATGCCATGTGGGCACTGGTGGTGGACAAAGACTGTTTTCTCGGGGTTGTCTCGTTTTCTCCCACTCTCTACATTACATCTATTCATCCCATCATCATCCATCCGGCCTGAGCAAAGTTGCCTAAAGTCCTTAAAACTAAATTCAATTCAATTAAAGGACTTCTGCCGCTATGCACCCACAACCTTAATGGGCAACGTTTTAAATGACTGCAATGTTTGGTACTTCGGTCGTTGGTTACAAGAAAACGGAAACTCTTGCAACTTCGGTTCAGGCCGGAATAGGATAGCGTAGAGGATGAGGAAGGTAGTGGCCAGGACTTTACTCGCGGTACTATCCCGGCATTCGACTGGTGAAACTGTGGAAAACTTTAGTCGGAATGGTCGGTTACGGGGTTTGTGGGAGAAAAAAGGGAATGGAGTGACCTTGCTAACAGTGTTCCGAATTTCCGACTATCTAAAAGAACGTCACTGACAAGGAGAGCGGATATTCTGGGAATTTTAGTTTGTGAACAGACTTCGTTTTGTAGTATAAAAACATTTGTAAACTTTGTTTTGTATGGGCCATTTTTAGTAACTCTGACTTCGGCCTGTCACGATTACGAATGCGATGCTAGTTGAAATTTACATCCATGCCCCAGCCGGGATTCGAACCCGGAGCCTTTGAGTCGCTGGTTTAGCGCTCCAAACCACACGGCTACCAGGCCGGTCCGTATTGTAGTAGTTTACCCTTCAGGTAATAACTATGTTCGAAGTGAGAGAAAAACGGGTTTTAATATTTGCCTCGACATATAAAAAAGTTATATCGAAAACACGCATACCGTGTGCTTTCAATGACAGTATGCTTTCAACTCTCACAAACCAGAACCGGTATGACATATGTTTTAAAGTCATATTTCCCTTTAATTTTAATTCCTTTTTAATATAACGTATGAAGTGTTCAAATGGGTAAAAAAAAAAAAAATCGATGACAAATTTGGGAATCTAGGAATCCCAATTTCTGGGAATTCCTTCTGCACTCATTGTAGAATCTTCGTTTATATATATATAGTAAAGACTTGATAGCATGCCACGTCAGCGCTAATGTTGACAGTGCTGGAGATTGCTCTAAAATTCCTTTTCCCATATTTTCGGCAGCCTGCAGGTTCCACACGCAGCACAATTTCCACCCTGGTGACAACGACTTTTTTCCTTGTTTATGTAAGTTACTATCATTCTTCGAAGTCTGTCGGTGCATTACGTAACCACCCTGTACATCTATAACAGTACTACAGGGTCCCTCTAGCACGGGGTACCCCCATTCAAAAAGAATAGAAATGTCTACAGTTACTTACTCTCTTCTTTATTATTAATAAAATATGTACTGAACTGACAGTGAGCTATGAAGTCTAATCTGTCTTAGGTTTAAACCAGTCACTGAAGAAGAAAACTTTTGTGGAGAGAGATGGAGAACAAAGTACCGGGATCTCATTGAGAGCTGAAACCGGGTCACTTCTGGTGACCCGGCCTGACCCGACTGACCTGGTCTGGGAAACACAATTAACTGGGAATATCCGCGTCGTATTTTTTGTGCTCTGGTAACATCTTCAGTCCTGGTCATCCCTGAAAGAAACACTATTTAAACTCAAGGAAATATATTTTTTTAAAAAAACTCAGTTTTGTTCTCCGGGCTGCCGCGTCAAACTCGCGTCACCGTATCTGAAGACTAGATCCGGTCCAAAACTTTACCCGAAAAATTTAGTGACCCGTTTCAGCTCTGATCTCAATTACAAGTACTATCCCAAAGGAAAAAACAACATCAATTTCATGCTTTTACGAAAATGTATACGGATCTCTATATGAGTGCATATTCTAACATTGATATGGTTACCAAGACGTCCTGCTTTTCCGGGACAGTCGCATTTTAATATATGTAAAGCACATGTATAGTCCGTTTTTATTTTCTCTCCATGTCAAGTTAAACATATTAGCAAATTGAATTTTTAGTCACTTGTCAATGTTGTAATACAAAATTCCGGGAGATTTAATTAAAACCTTAAAAATTTACTTTATTAAACGTTTATGTAGCCAGGATTTTCCCGGTTAGGTTTTTCCGATGTTACTATAACGAATACATACAGTGTGCGTGAAAAGTTCTGAAACGGCTTAATGTCTCGAATTAAAAGCAAGTTTTCATAGACATTAATTTACGAATCGTATTGTCCCGGGACTTCTCACCATAATCCGTCGGGGCCCACGGCCGATATTCTAGTTTTGAACTGGATATATTCTGACGCATTTTTTTCTTGTACAGTCTGAATCTGCTCCAGCGTTCGATTTGTTGACGGGAGGGGGGCATTTCCCCCTCTCTGCAAAAATCTTCCCTAGCTATGATTATCGCAACATACAGCTTGATAGGGATATAGACGGGCCGAAATATGGTATTCAACGTGTCTCAGTAATTCTTCCCTCTCTGTGGAAATTGCATACAGCAAATACTGGATTTCCATTGGTAAATCAAAGTTTGGCTCCATGAGGACTACGCAGGGCCCCGAAAAAGGGCTCCATTAATTTCCTGCAACTTTTACCCCTTGCAATTTTTCGATACAGCGTGTAACAAAGACATTTAGCCGTTTCAGAACTTTTGACCACACTGTATATTGTCCTTGATCAAAGCAATCTACAACTGCACGTGGTATTCCCGACCACTGGGATCATTCCCAAGATCTTCTGATTGGTACCAACTCTCTAACGCTCTACAACTGCGCTACGGCCGCTCAAGTCCTAACTCCTGGTAATCCTCAATCTGTCGAAAAACTTATGATTACTATTATTATTATTAGTTATGGGCTGAACAAGGCAACTTTGGCTTATGTCCGTCACGGCTGAGGGGGCGAATCACTCTTCCGGGGGCAAGGATTGGGAGAGTAGTAGCCAGGGTCATAGCTGAGGCATCATTTCAGTATCTGTTGGGGAAATCGAGGAAAGCTTTGAACAACCTTGGTCAGGCCACATTAACCAATGGACCATGAGAACTGGGTGAATTTGATTATATTTATGAGCAGCGATGATGAAGAAACCACAACCCAGTAATGTTCTCCTTTTCCTAGTAACTTTTTATAATATATATTTTAAGTTTAGGATAAAAAGCTCTAGTGCTAAATAAAAGACCTTACCCTAAAAGTGATCTCCCCAAAGTAGTTCGGGCCGGAACACAAGTTAACACTACAATAATCGAACACAAATAAGGATACAGACTGCACTTATCATTGCCGAATGATGATGAAACCACGCAAGTATAAACACGCTTCAACGAAGCTGCATACTAGCACATGAAGAAGTCTTATGAGATAACCGGCGTTTTCTAAATAACTGTAGCGAATTACGTCATAAGTTAATTATTCGTTGTTGATCTGTTTACTCTCTTCTAACACACTGCCGTGACACGAAAGCCGTTCAACCTTTTGTGCAATACTTAGTTCGTACCTGCCTGTGGAAGCGTGAACGACCTTGGCTAGCTACATATACATAGTTTGCGTTCTTTTTTATTGTGTGCTGCATATCTACATGAAGCATTCAGAGTGCGTCATGCACGAGCAAAGTAGTTTTCAGTGGATGATTAATAATAAGTAGCGAAGAAGGATCACAAATGTGTCAAGCATATAATAGTAAAAATGTTTTATTGTCCAAAAAAGTCATAAAAAATAATGTATTATTATAAACAAAACTGAAATATTTAAGTAGGAAATAAAGTACATCAAATGAAGAATTTTAGAAAATTTTAATAATCTGTAACAAATAGAATTCCGGGAAAAGAGATAAGCTAGGACCCGAGACTCTCTTCCAGGTACCATTCACATATTCGCCTGGTCGCGCAAACCATAATTCAGGATAACTGGTTTGAAACTATCACCCGCTATTTCTCAATTTTCGTACGTTGTTCTCCATTGACGAAAAACGAATTTACGGTTTGCGTAAGTAACCTTTACGATTTCCTCTTTACGACAAAGCTCTCACGAACGAATACTCGTTAGGCCGGTCGTCCACTGGATCCGTAATCGGACGACTAGTCGTTCATATGCGTACGACTATTCCTAAAACATGAAAACCAAGCGAGATCCAGTAGCGTAACTAGGGCCCCCCTGTTCCACTTTCTAACATCTATGATGGCGTTAAGAGAATACCGAAGACAACCTATGTTTATTTAAAAATATATAACGCTCATAAATCTGTTTAAAATTTCTGGTTGTGTATATCTATAACCATTGTGTAATACAGTGTACCACTGCCCAAGAAATTCCATGGTATTCTTAGTAAATAAATGAACAGACCGAAACGTAAAGTTTATTTATTTAAAAATCCGACACAGCCTGACAATGAAATGACCGCTCCAGCAACAAAATAAGCCGTGGTTTAAAGTGTCGTCGGTTTGTCATTTAAAATTTTCATTCATATACCACAAAAATATATTTTAACATTGCTTGTCCTCTTTCTTTCTTAAAGGAGTAACCTATTCCTTTAACATAACTTCTATTTTAATAATATACTCTGACAAACTAAATAGAATCAGGAAAACAAGGGCACAAACTATCTCATTTCTAGCATTTGGAATCACTCTACGAAAGCTTTACGTTCTACGAAAGCTTTACACTCTACGAAATCCTATTCAGCCTTAATCGTTTAAAAGGTTTTTGTTAGGTATTAAGATAAAAGACTACTTGAAAATTCAGTTAGCTTCTTATGTGGGCCAACCCATTTGGAATCGCCCAATTTCAGATTAAAAGATTGCTGAAACTAGTTGTACTATATTTAGAGGGCCGAAAACAAGCATTTGTTCATTTTTTAGTGGTTTAGTTTTTGTTTATGACAAAACGCAAATTGTCATTTTCGAAATTAAAAATTTTAATGAAAAAAAGGTAAGGTGACGTAAGGTAATTATGGGAATTTCGTTTCTGTGCTGTACTCATGAAAACATTACTAAGCATAATGGATCCTGCAGATATAAAGTTCTACAGATTCGTAACACTAGTTTGACAGATGCAATAATCATCATTCAGTTTGTAAAAAAAACAGATTTGTCACCTTCGTTGTCCAGAGCAGTTTGAATCTTTGCTGAAAGAAGCGGATGTTTCATTGGACGTGAAAAGGGGTTCAGAAACTGAACCTGCAATGAAGCGACAGAGAAAGAATGTGACAATGGATGATTTCGTTATAACTGACACTATTCCAGGCCATTCTTCCGAGTCCCCACAAAATTTTCTAAAAAGGATGTTTCATGAAACCATAGACATTATCATCAGAGAGTTAGAATCGAGATTTGATGAAAATAGTGAACTGATAGAAGCAATTGGAAGTATTTGATCTTGGAAAACTGAAGTACTTGTTATCCCTAGGAATCCCCCTTCCGTCCAAAGAAGAACTTCTGGTGGTGAAGGGATACCTACTGAGGCAGACCATTGTAGGCAATGACCATATCTTTCGGGAAATTTTCAAATAACGCGCTGCTTTCAAAAAAACATACGAATTTCTTGCATTTGTCAACACATTTGGATGCAGCCCAGCAATGTGTGAATCAACGTTCTCTGTTCTTACCAACTTGAACAGACCACAGAGGTTCTCAATGACACACAGGCGCCCAGCTAATTTAGTCTACTTAGCACTTGAAAGAAAGCGAACCGAAAATATCGACTTGGATTATATCCTTCGTAAATTCAAGGATAGGAAGAATAAAAAGCTCAATTATACTGATAATAGTTGATAAGCTGTATTTTTAGTCTTCCGAGATTTTAGGCTTACACGTAAATACATAAATTGTAGCTGTTTCATGTTCTCTGTTTCCGTGATTGTATTGAGAGAAATAAATCATTATTTGAAAATAAGTATTATATAAGTGTCATCGATTTCTTTACGAACGGAACCGTAAATAAAAAAGTATTCTGTTTTGTACACACCATCGTTCTCTTTAGTTTAAAATTGTGATGTACAGATTTTATAGTCACATTACTAACTCTGATAATATTTATGTTTGAATATCATTTGTAAATGTTTTCTAAGCTTCTAAAACACCGATATGCAGTTTTCAATCTTGCGTGTTAAAAATATTTAGAGCCCGACGTAAAACGATGCCTGTCCGACCAAAACTTCAAGCTTGGCAATGACCCTGTTGCAGGAACATACAACGACAATAGCTAAATGGGTTTCATCCATCTTATCTTTAACTCTCTCTGAGAATCCTCTACACAAATTTAATTCAACAATAAACACAGTTTCTGGAGAGCTTATTCAATGCCATCTTAACATTCTTCAATCGGACGATAGACACATCTTTGCAGGCAATGAGTCTTTTACCAAGAAACGAAAAACTAACAAACAACAGCTCTCAGCTAATGAAACACAGGGTACTAACAAGTAAGAGAGTACACCATAAACATCTTTGTTTAAGTTTAAACGCAGGAGCACAATAGTACCCCGTAAATTCGAAACAACGTTAAGTACTTCGCACACACTTCGCCACGGACATCCAAGATGATCAGAAGAAACTCAATTCAAATCCAATCACCTATTTTTCCTAACCAAAATTTCCTCTGCAACAATTCATCTTTCTTTAATTCAATCAATCATTTCAATTCAAAACTAAATAAGTAAAGTAAATTTCTAAATTAAATTTTTAAATTAACCGGAAATCTTGTGCAAATTAGTAGAAAATATTACCATTCATTATATTAGCTGAACTGTCAAAGATTGGTTTAGAAATGGACAGGATACCGTGTGCTGGAAATACTCGTCCCTTTCCTTTTAGAGGCCAAATTTACTCCATGTATTTAAGTCTCGAAGATGAGACTGCGATAATTTGTGAATTTTGAAAAGTTTGTACTTTCTTATACGCTTTCCACAGAGGTCAGCAGAGTTTACTTACTTGAGTTTCTATAGAGGGGTAGTTAGTATAATGTTCTACTTATGATATATCAGTGAGAAGATACCTTATAAACTAATCTAGTAAGTTTCTTTGTGAACCTGCTTTTATATATCCACCAAAAATTGCTAACATCGTATTCAAATATCCAATCGGTCAGGAAGTTTACTGCAATCGATTATTAAATACATTTTCTCCAAACTTAAAGTTTATTTAGAGAAATCTTGAATAAATGTCATTTATGAATCTAACTAAATAATTTTGTCAGTGTTTTTTTTTTTTAACTATCGAATTGCAAGAATTCTACAATGCACGAAAACACCTTCAAAAATTAATCACCTCTTCAAGTAATGTTTATATTAATATAAAATTTAGAATATCTATAAACGATTAAAGTGATTCATTTTCACCAATGTATAAGTCCTCTTCTGGGTTTTTATGATTTTTCTTCTTTGAGCGTAGGTATATTTATCGTCGTTTCAATCTTCCAAATTATGGTGTGACTCGCTATTTTCGTTCAGCACAAAGTTGTCTAACTTGCAGTGCAAACCATCAACAAAATGCTCTTCTTAAAATCCTGTAAATATAAAAATACACCTCACAGCATTTGGATCAGACAAGTT
>JAGDQP010070779.1:0-10714 GCA_022664845.1 Lepisma saccharinum
GATACAGCCCTAAAATTCGGGACTTTTTCGAAACATTTGGGATGTACGATCATTCTAGCTATATATTACAAGTTTGCATATTATAAATAATAATTATAACTTCCTACGTATTAAAATCTAGAGATTTGATGGATTAAGGAATCGTGGCATTTTGAAGGGCATCTAGTGAGCATTCTATTAACTTCTGTTGGCAACCCTGCCTGTACAAAGCTGGATGACAATATAAACCCCTGTTTGTTGTCTGTTGAAGTGAATTTTAAGACAGTTAGGCAGCTTTGGATCAGGCCGAATGGGTAATGATAATGATTTGGTGGACTGGAAAAAGTGGGAGGAAACGGAAACTCCCGAGAAAACCCACTTATAAGGTGCTTCCACCACAAAGACCACATGACAGAGTCGGTATCAAAACGGGACCTCCAAAACACTAGAAGTGAACGCTTTACCGTGTTTGTCGTCTGTGTTTATGTGAATCTATGTATTCAGATGCATATAATTAATTTTGTAGTTCTAAAAATTATATAATTAATTTCATGTACTCATGTTAATTTTGCGATATTTTATTTTATGACTTAATTTACTTATGGGATTTAGGCATATATGGTACAGGCCGGGATAAGGAAAAGAATGTGGTAAGGAGTCAGCCAGGGTCAAAGTTAAGGGACCATTCCGGTATTTGATGTGACTCGAGAAAAGCCCTGGATACAACTCAGTCATGAAGGTTGACTTATCATTTCGTGTATGTAATCTTTAAAATATTGTGATGATAAGGATTAGGTGATAATCCGTTAGAATAAGCTTTTCTCAATTCAGTGCAATACTTCCTCACAAATCGCGCTGCTACGTAAATACAGATAAATCACTGTCTGCAATAAAGCGTATTTTAGTAACTTATATATAGCAACTCACTTTTGTATTTACTCTGTAAATGATACTTAATAGCTTTTGTGGGAACAACTAAGGAGAATTCATTGTTCACGAGGTTTGTGTATTATGTCAAAGCAAGACGGTCTCGCTTCGATTCATGTGAGAGGAACTTCTGAAGCAATTTGAGGTATCTTCCTCTAAATGTTAAGTGAAGTGTAACAAATTTGAAGAAGGATAAGAAAAGAAACCGTACTACGAACTCAAAAGCACATCCACACCGCCCTTTTGATCATCAAGTAAATTCTTTCAGCGAAAAGTTATCATCATCGTCTTCATCAGCGTCATCTGCAATTAATCTCAAAACCACAAGTGGAGACATGTTTTTTCTTTCGCTTCTCTTCATGAAAGACAGGAGGAAACTATAAGGTGTTATTAAACCATGAGGGAATTTCGCATGGTAATAGTTATTTTCGAGGAAAGATCACAAATTCTCAGGTGGAAGATTGTCGTAGCATAAAGAGTTTTTTTTTAACCGAAGGAGGGGAATGTGTTAAGATATTTCTAATTAATCTTATGAGAGATTCTTCGTCAATAAGACGGTGAAGTGGCTCGACCTAAGGAGTACGGATAGGAAGGAGACGGTTTTGGTAGTAGTGGTTGCTTGATCGACGATCCATGTCTCTCCGTCTTCTCTTCTAGAACCAACCTCGTTTTCTAGGTAAGCGGAGCGTTAACATTGTTACCGGGAATCCGGCCTTCTTTTTGCGGGAGTAAGGGAGGTGAAAAGCAACTTACAAAACAACAACTACTACTTGATCCGATGAGCAACCGGTTCTTCTAACTTAGATCACTGTAGCAAGAGGAGCAAGGAAAGAGTTCTTAGATTACGACAAGGATTACCTTAAGATGCAGCGCAAAATGCGGAACAGCTCACACGGGGGCAAAGGAAGAAGAGAACAGCATCATTTTCTCGTGTTATCTGATCTAAACTTCTCAATCTCCTTTGCTATAATAATAAGTTTAATCTCTAAAATTATTAACGCAGTTATTATACTATGAACAGGATTAAAACTTCATTCAAACAAAATGAACTTTATGATAACTTTGTTTAGTAAACTGTAAAATGTGTCATTTGTGCATCCGTTGTAATTTTATAGTTTTCACTTGCTTGGAAGTTGTTTATAGTTACAACAGAGTTGTCTCTTTTTAGATGCACAAAGTAGTCAAGTATTGGCTCTTTTTAGATGCACAAAGTAGTCAAGTATATAAGGTACTCTGTTTCTGTTCCAAAGTTAATTTCGCTGACATTAATAAACTATGCGAAAGTTGGACGGAAGCTCAATTATGTTTACATATATTTAAAAAATCCAGATTTGAAATATTTATGCCTTTTAGGCATCTGAGGTTCAGGCCGGGATAGGGGAGAGGAAAGGATTCGCGAAGGTGTCGACCAGGGCCTAAATTGAAGGGGCCATACCGGTATTTTCCTGGTGTGACAGGAAAAAGCCTGGAAAAATCTCAGTCAGGAGGGTCGATCGCTGGGATCGAACCTACGATCTCCCGAAAGCTACGCTAACGCTCTACCACTGAGCTACGGCTACTCGGTAAATATATCCAGAATCCCAAATTAATAGCTAATAGTTTATTGCCAATTATACTTCAAGTGATTTATTAATGTAGCTCGGGACGGACGTAAGTCATTATTATTATTTATTATTATTATTATTATTATTATTTAGTCAAGTGGTTTATTAATGCTGTTACCGCCCATAAAATTCATTTTATCTTCTCTTAATTAATGTAGCCCCCGTACTTGGTTCTCTCTATTCAATATATTAATTCATAGTATTTGAATAAAAACTCTACGCAATTATTATTGCACCGCATTTAGCAATAAAAGTTTAGCAATACAACTTTACAAACGTTACACAAACACCAGGTTGTATAGAAATAAAAGGCCGAAATCCACAATGTTCACACTCAACTCTCCCTGTCTCCTATTATACGTGGCTAAGGACCCGTGAGTAATACCCGTTCAAGGATATAGCAGCTGTCATGCTTTCATGGGATAAGAAGTGTAGTTACAGGTGTCACGGAAGGAGCCATGTCTTTTCAAGGACAAGTTTCAAACCTTGAGAATCGTCTTCAGGGACAGGATGCAGACGGAGAACATTTTGAATTATGTTACTTCATTCCGGAACTCAGTAGTAGTATGAAATACGAAAACGTCCATTTCTTTGCGAACAACGTGGTAACATGTGTTACATTCCGTTTTATAGTGTATTTTAGGACGTCGGTTTAATATTTTCTATATCTCGTTTCCGCCTTTATGAAATAAACTCCTTACTCATAGGCAACCCAAACTACACAAGTGTCGTGCTGGCCACATAAGCAATAGGAATCACGCAGTTCAGAATCGGTCAATAAGTTTAATTTTAAGAAGTAGATTTCCTTCTTGTTCCTAAATTTCTGTCTCTTCTAAATATTGACCTGACCATCACAGAATGCCCTCTACAATGTAAAAAAAAATGATTTAACTATTCAAAACATGTGGCTGGACAAACCTTTAGAATTATGCATAAAAGAAGTTTACAACGTCTATTTTCGGATTGAGAACAGTAACAAAACTAAATAAAACACTGACTTGCGTTTAGTACTAAATCTGCTAGCGCAAGGTGAAAGTTGCAGAGAGTGTTTAGTCTGTAGAAAAGTGATTCTAGAACTTTGTTTTTCTTTACGCAGTAAGACTGTAGCGGTTCCCTAAAAGCATTTTTCATTTAAAATATTTTGTTTGTTTTTCTCCCAGCACAACCTTTACAAATTACAGCTGTAGGCTAAAGATCTATGGGTTAGGTTCAATTTTGAATATTATTGCTAGAGAAAATTCAAAAATCGAATATTTTGTTAGGTACACACATGTTAAAAAGAAGAAATACAACATTATTATGTTACTGTACTGAAGAAGCATATGACACCTAGATCTCTGAAACGTTACACGGTGATAATGAGCTTACCCGTGGTGTAGAGAAAGTATTGTAAATACACTATGACGTCAAAGGTGAAACCTCGAAATATTTCTTCTTAAAAGGGAAGAATGCATTCTAAATGTCTTGAATGTTATTGAAAATATTCCACAATTACACGGTATCTACAAGTTTTATTGTTTTTTTTTTTTTTGTATCACTCCTTTTAAAATTCCAGATTTCAAATAAAACAATCTTTCAAGAAATCACAGTTTGTTTTCATTTGAAGGGTACAGTTGTATAAACTAACATAGTCCAAACACTAGATTCTCAAGAAGAAAGGAAAATGAACTTACAATCTCTATGATTTTACATTGCTCTCGGTATCCTAAATTGTCAATAATTTCTCACTTAGTTTTGATGATCTTTACTACGTGTGACCTGCAAATTATCAAATAGTGCAATAAAATCTTATTAGACCTCATTTTCACAGTTTTTGGACTGTCTTATCTTCGTATTCCCTTCATTAGTGATTCAATTTCAAAACATTTTCTTGTAGCTCAGTACAAGGCCGTGTTTTTATTGTGAAAATTTGATTATTAATTTACATTTGTAAATCCAAGTCAAATAAAGGTTTTGGTCAGCCATATTTAAAAACGTTGCAGAGAATTCCTTACAGAAATCATTCTAGATCTTCTTGTTTATTGTCAGTTAGAGATTCACAAAGTTTCAGTTTTTTAAAATGATTTTTAACAACAACTATTGATTTTTTTTTTTACAAATTCTGCCAGGCTAAATTCTCGATCAAGTCCCCAAGTTTACAATTTGGGGACTTGAAAATCAATAGAAATACTGAACAATTCTGGTTAACACCCCCACACAATCTTGTTTTTACACAGCAAAAATATAACTACTGCGAGATTCTCTGTTTACAAAGTATATGTTTAATTCTTCACTTCAAATTTAGGTGACTTAAAAAAGACTTTTGGCATCAGAATTACAGACTACAAAAAAAGAATTAAAGTGATCGTTCAAATATTAAATAAGCACAATTTTAGTCATTTAAGACGCCCCTCTTTCGCTTGTAAACAAAACTAAGCAGATGCCCTGTTCGCAATAAATAGACACCCAGCAAAAATAAGCAAAGCTTGATTCATCTGGATTATTACGTAATATTTGAACAATTATTAAGAAAAGATAATCTGGAGTAGAGTTCTTACCCTTTTCCAGCCGCTTTCAAATTCGTACCATAAGTTCATATTTTCAAAAGAGTACCAAACACAGCGATCGTTTATTGAAAAACAGTAATCCCACCTCTGAAATACTACTACTACTAATAATAATAATAATATTCCATAATACACTTAACATGTGATAAAATGAATATCCTTGTTACACTTAATCAGGGAAATATTTTATACACACTTAAAATTTTAAATATTTTAAAACATTAAACTCTCGTCAGCAGTTACTTTTCTTTGAATCGCATGTAAAACAAATTTGCATTCTTTTAGTAAATATTAACTTAGGATGGATACGATGATCATAAATATCTTGAGCAGCAAAATCGAGGACAAAAACAAGACATTAATATTTCTCTATTAACTGCAGATACGTACAGGTATTATGAGCTTGTTACACAAGGAATTACAGCTTATTGTAACATTTCCTTAGGAGTAAAATTATTGCTTAACACCCTGGACCTAAAACAATGCATAAACATGCATGGAATGCGTTGATAACACATAACATAGGCGTTTATCTCTTCATGGTCTAAGTTGTAATGTGTGATATTTACTGATTTAACTGAAATTCCAGACAGTCTGTTGTGTTTGCTGACTACGTACGCTCTCACCAAAACTACAACATTCACACATGCATTCACACACCCACACAGATTGAGAGGGAGCGTCAAAATTACCAGCCAACTCGACCTGACGTGTTCATTGATCGGACCGCAAAAGCATGAACCCAGGGATACCTGCTTGATCATCTCTGATTCAAAGTGATGAATAATCATATGATTAATGAAAAGCGTTTGTCATTTTCATATTGTAGTTTCATGTATCTATTTTTTTTTTACTAAAAAAAAATAGTATTTAAACTCATCATAAATGTTGCTCTTGTCACTAGAGAATGGTATTACATGATTTTAAACCTTCAATCCTTTTACATTCCCCTTTTTTTTTATATTCCCAGTATGTTTGTCATCCCAATGTCACTCTTGTAATCACAGCCTCACATTAACAAAATTAATCATTTTAAAATGTCATAGTTTAAATCAGGATACTTTAATTTACAACGCTCATTTTTCATGAGTTTGTTGTGTATTTGAAGAATGACAATATAATAATATTTTAGCTACATTTATTAACAAATGCACATGTTTCATAGCCTATAGTTTTTTGTTTTTGTAAATGGGTATTTTTTTTTGGTTGTGGGGGGAATGATTTGAAGAAATTGGCATGAAGATTCTTTTTAAATTGATATAAGAATTATTTTATTTCTGTAAGATAACTAAACAGTATTAAATATAAATAGAAAGTCCTATTTTTTTTATAAACTTTTATTTAACTACACTTGTTACTTCTTTAGTTACAAAAGGTGAAATCTTGTAAGCTAATTATGACCCATTTTCACATTATTCAATCGACTTGAAACTTTTCACACATACACACTACAATATTTTCGTATTTCGAGTCGGGCATTACAACCTAGCTGTCATTGTTCTCAATTTTAAGAAAATAAAACATATTTTTTAAAATTGCATCCATACTGTTCGACTTATCCGCACCAAACTTGACATAAACATTAAGCAAAACAATAGAAAATGAGTATGCGTGTCTCAGTTGTCCAGTTGTCAGTTTTGCCAACCAGTTTCAGAATTCAACTTGTACATATACCTGTACTTATACAAATCTACGCGCGTCCATTGATTAATTTCAAATTTTCATTACATTTGTGGGTACTGGGAAAGGTACTGCCACGCAGTTGTCAGTGTTTCCAACTAATTTTTAAAACATTAATATTTCAAGCCTATGTCGCCCTTAGCAGAGTTAGATCCACAGATGGACTGCGCATTGAGAAATTAAGTGGCAAAACACAATGCAATAATGCCAAGGTATCAGAAGGAAAGAATGTAAATTTAGAGGGTAAATAATTTACACCGATACTGTACAATACAGATTAAAATTCTCGAAGACTAGAAAAAACATACAAAATTTGTATAGTAAAAAAATGAAAAATATATTATATTGAAATGTACTAGAAATGAAACATCATTTTGATATTAGTCTAAATGACTGAGATTTTATTCATGACTAAAAATTAAAAATGTGGGGCGTAAATCATGAATATTAACAATTATGCAAAAGCTATTTGCTGAACAACAAAATCTTGATGTCGAATTATATTATGTTAAATTTGTGTACTTGAATTTTATTCGTATGAGGAAAACCTTCTAAGCCAGTCGTTTAGACCCGTATCAAAATTATTGTGCCCCCTTCTCAGTACATTTTAATAAAAGTTCATTTTTGACATTTTTAATATAAATTATTATAAATAAGGTAAAGGAAAAATATTGGTATCTTTGTATGTGTAATCTTATGTAGTGCGGGGCAGAACACAACACAGCGCCCTCTTTTGAACTTCTGATCTTTATTATTTAAACGTCAGTAAGTTGTTATAAAATTCTTTACAGATCTTGCCATGATAATCCAGGTCTATTGATTATTCCATTCCACTCAACATTCATACTTTGAACAACGCTACAAGGGCTAAGATGGAAGTTAATCATCTTGTGACGTAAACACACTTTCATACACGTTTTCTTGAATATAGACATGTCGAAATGCATGACAAAGAAACATTTATTTTGAATAATATCTCATTACGAGTAACAAAGGGGAAATTTTGAAAAAATCCAGTTTGCTGTCACAACTCTAAAAATAGGGTTACCATAATATTTCCAGACTAAATACGGACAAATTAGTTTAAAGCCCATTTATTTAAATAGAATGAAATTCGGGACAATTAGTTGGGACAACAATTTGAAATACACACTTAATACAAGATAACCAAAAGGTTCTTGCCGTTTTTGAAGTCTCATTGGAAGACGTGATCACTGATACCAAAATATGTGTCTCAGGGGTGTCAAAGCAGTTCGTTCAGGGTTGTCTGCTTAATGACTAAGGTGGCCTTGTCCGGAGCCGATTCAAGTCAGCGAATACGTCAAGCTAGGGATCTCAACGGCTCGCTCGGCTGGAGCCGACCTGAGCCAAGGCTGGCAAAGAGCCGAGTCGAGCCGAAACCAGCCATGTTTCACACCGAGACACGGCTCACACTAAGCCGAGCCAAAACGAGCCGCTGCTTACACCGAGCCGAGTCGCGGCTCACTCATATTGAGCCGAGAGGGCCTCGGCTCGGCTCAACCCTACGTCAAGTCTTTGGGACTAATGCTGTGAATGAACGCACCGCCAGTGATTGTTTACAGAAAATCAGGTCAGGAGATTTGCCCCTGTGTGATGAACTCCGTAGTAGGCGCCTACAGGCCCTGAAGGCGGATATAGACAAAACAGCAGCCAAACGTGTGGTGAGCTTGGCGAGTGCTTCCAGGTTTCTGATGAAACAAGCACACTTACATGGATTTTATAGGGAAGGCATGCAAGTTGAGGAAGTGTTGGAAGCCAACAAGAAACAACGACAGCCTGTTCTGTGACAAAAAAAAGTTAAGAATTTCTTGGTTACCTTCTAATCATAGATGACTGTTTACATTTGTACCTGCTCTAATGCCAAGGTCGGAGGATCTTATGCCCATTAAGTTTTAATAAATTTGTGCTTTGAAAATAGATCTATTGTTAGGCGATAACAAACACTGTAGGACTGTATGATCATTGCTAGCCATAACAAATACTAGCCGATACTAGAGCTTAATTGCTGTAGAAACAATTTGGATGTGTGTGCAACGTCATTATAAATGATGTTATATGTATTTGTGGAAATATGTGTGTTTAAAATCATTAACAGTCAAAAATTGGTCAACTGAAAAGTATATTTAGTTAATTTTTGCAAAGTACGGTACGGACCGAGTTTTTAAAATATGGACCGTCCGTACAAAATACGGACGTATGGTAACCCTACTAAAAATGAATAATTGATTCAGACGTAGTATTGTAATTTAGTTCCTGTTGTTACATACGTCATATACCGAAGCAGTGATGCCAACACTCTTGAAACAAATCCCATTTTCTAGGAGTTTTTTTTTAAAACATAAATTACCCGAAAGCAGGACAAAAGGGGTGATAGAGTGGCGCAAGGCTTGGGTTGCTACTTTTGGAGATCGTTGGTGGTATACAGAAATAAGCACATTTTACACTGGCCCTCCAAAGGGGCATTTCTAAGGAAAACGATTTTCATTAATATTAGTCAAACTAAAACGTAAATGTTATCTTTGAGCAAAACATACAATAATACATGAAAAAACCAACATGTCAAAACCGATGTTCACAAGGGGGACACGAGAGGTCTAAAGTAATAAAAACTGGCAATATTTTTGCAAAGAATATGAGCATTTAAATGAGTGAATAAATATAAACTGCTATAATAAATATTGTTTTATTTCTGAAATATATTCCTGGTATTTAACATAAGTAGCAACACTTTCAATATCAATATTGTTATAATAAGTACATAATATGAAATTTTTAATGTTTTATACAAACTTTTATTTTTTTATTGTTTCTCTATTCTACAATGAAAACAATAAACGTGATTTTCATGAAATTTACAAGAAAATGTGTAGTGACATCGTGGGTTAATGTGGGAACTAAAAGTTATTATTTTTTCTTACTATAATATTTTTATTATGTGTCGTGTAAAGTTTTCTCTCTCTTACACAATTTTATATACTTTTTTACGATGTTAATGATACTTTTGAATCCATGTGGGTACAAGAATAAATCCCATATAGATCTGCCCAAGGTAACCCTAGTTACTTTGGACATAATACCACAGATAACCATACTCTGACTTCATGACCGGAATACTATGTGTATGGAGGTACCATGGACAGGAAAATTAAGAGTAAATCGTGAAAATCGATTAATATATAACATAATTATTTATAATTTAATTTTGTATTTTATACAAACATTGGCTACTAACTTTAATTTACAATTGTATTGCCTATAAAGACTACGTGACAGGAGAGTTGCTGTATTTGAAATACCTACATGTCTTTAAATATCAAATAAGAAGTTGATACCTTTGAAAGAATCGTTTCCGGTTTTTAAGAAAGAAAGAACAATGCAGAGTATTTGCAATATATGACAGTAACTTCGTAAAAACGATTCTCAGCTGCTTTGCTTATGTTGGAGCTAACTTGAAGCAATCAAATACACTGAACAATACTCTTTATATCATCAAATTCAGAAAATAAAATAATACAAAAAAAAAACTTTAGAAACTATAGTACTGAACACTGGGAATAGAATAGAACTTCAACATAAATTTAATATGTCATTTCTTTTTCACTGCTGAAATCTGAGATAAATTAAAAACAGAGATACAAATAATCCAAAGAACAGGTTACTTTAGATTTAAGCCATTTTAGACAGAAACAGCGGTTGGCACCACTGAGCTCAATATTTTTTCTGAATTGAAAACGTCCTTATGGGTCCGAAGGTTTGCTCCTACAACCCCCAAGCGACATTTCCCAGAGAATACACTAAACTGATAGTAAGTTTCCAACAAGTCTGAGATTTTAAACGTGCAGACTTACACTATGTTGCAGCAAAGTTGGTAGTTGACATATGACAAAGTTACTATAAACCTTTCACATTAAACTTGTTACAAACCTTTCACATCAAACTTGTTACAAACCTTTCACA
>JAGDQP010070781.1:0-10714 GCA_022664845.1 Lepisma saccharinum
CATTTTTCTCCTGGACACCAGTCAAATATCTACTGGACACTAGTCAAATATCTCTAGGACACCAGTCAAATATCTCAAGGACACCAGTCAAATTTTTCCAGGATACCAGTCATATATCTCGAGGATTCCAGCTAAATTTCTCCAGGACACCAGCCAAATATCTCCAGGACACCAGTCAAATATCTCCAGGACACCAGACAAATATCTCCAGGACACAAATCAAAATATCTCCAGGACACCCATCAAAATATCTCCAGGACACCCATCAAAATATCTCCAGGACACCTATCAATATAGCACCAGGAGACAAATCAAATATCTCCAGGACACAAATCTAATATCTCTAAGACACAAATCAAATATCTCCAAGACACAAATCAAATATCTAGAAGATACAAATCAAATATCTGCAGGACACAAATCAAATGTCTCCAGGACACAAATCAAAAAACTCCAGTTCACCAGACGAATATCTCCAGGACACCAGTACAATATCTCCTCGACACCAGTCAATTATCTCCTGGACAACAGTCAATTATCCCCTGGACACCAGTCAAATATCTCCTGGACACCAGTCAAATATATTACGAACACCAGTCAAATATCTCCAGGACACCAGTTAACTATCTCCAGGACACCAGTCAAATATCTCCTAGACACCAGTCAAATATTTCTAGGACACCAGTCAAATATCTCCAGGACACCAGTCAAATATCTCCAGGACACCAGGCAATTATCTCCAAGACACCAGTCAGATATCTGCAGGACCCCAGTCAATTATCTCCTGGACAGCATTCAATTATATCCTGGACACCAGTCAAATATCTCCTGGGCACCAGTCAGATATCTCCAGGACACCAATCAAATATCTCCAGGGCAAATATGAAATATCTCCAGGACACATATGAAAAATCTCCAGCACACCTATGAAAAATCTCCAGGACCCCAAAAAAATATCTCTAGGACCCCAACAAATTATCTCAAGACCACAACCAAATATCTCCGGGACCTTAACCAAATATCTCCAGGACCCCAATCACATTTCTCCAGGACCCCAACCACATATCTCCACGACCCCAACAAAATATCTCCAGGACACCCATTAAAATATCTCTACGACACCCATCAAATATCTCCACGACACACATCAAAATATCTCCAGGACATTTATGAAATATCTCCAGGACACCTATGAAAATCTCCAGGACCCCAACAAAATATCTCCAGGACACCAGTCAAATATCTCCAGGACACAACTCAAATATCTCCTGGACACCAGTCAAATATCTCCAGGACACCAGTCAGATAACTCCTGGACACCAGTCAATTATCTCCAGGACACCAGTCAAATATCTTTTGGACACCAGTCAAATATCTTACGAACACCAGTCAAATATCTCCAGTGCACCAGTCAAATATCTCCAGGACACCAGCCAAATATCTCCTGGACACCAGTCAAAAATCTCCAGGACACCAGTCAATTATCTCCAGGACACCAGTCAAATATCTCCTGGACACCAGTCAAATATCTCTAGGACACCAGTCAATTATTTCCAGGACACCAGTCAAATATCTCCAGGACACCAGTCAATTATCTCCTGGACACAAATCAAATATCTCAAGGACATATATCCAATAACTCCAGAACACCAATCAAATATTTCCAGGACACCAATCAAATATCTCCACGACACCTATCAAATATCAGCAGGACTTCAGTCAAATATCTCCTTTACAACCGTCAAATATCTCCAGGACACAAACCAAATATCTCCAAGACACAAATCAAATATCTCCAGGACACAAAACAAATATCTCCAGGACACAAACCAAATATCTCCAGGACGCAAACCAAATATCTCCAAGACACAAATCAAAAAACTCCAGGACACCAGTCAAATATCTCCAGGACACCAGTCAAATATCTCCAGGACACCAATCAAAATATCTCCTGGACACCAGTCAATTATCTCCTGGACACAAACCAAATATCTCCAGGACACCAGTCAATTATCTCCTGGACACCAGTCGAATATCTCCAGGACACCAGTCAAATATCTCCTAGACACCAGTCAAATATCTCCAGGACACCAGTCAATTATCTCCAGGACACCAGTCAAATATCTCCTGGACACCAGTCAAATATCTCCTCGACACCAGTCAATTATCTCCTGGACAACAGTCAATTATCCCCTGGACAACAGTCAATTATCCCCTGGACACCAGTCAAATATCTCCTGGACACCAGTCAAATATATTACGAACACCAGTCAAAAATCTCCAGGACACCAGTTAAATATCCCCAGGACACCAGTCAAATATCTCCAGGACATACATCAAAATATCTCCACGACACCCATCAAATATCACTATGACAAGCTACAAATATCTCCACGACACCTGTCATATATCTCCACGACAACAATCAAATATCTCCTGGACACCAGTCAAATATCTCCAGCACACCCATCAAATACCTCCAGGACACCAGTCAAATATCTCCAGGACACAAGTCAGATATCTCCAGGACACAAATCAAATATCTCCAAGACACAAACCAAATCTCTTCAAGACACAAATCAAATATCTCCAGGACACAAATCAAATATCTCCAGGACACATATCAAATATCTCCAAGACACCTATTAAATATCTCCAAGATACCTATGAAATATCTCCATGACACCTATGAAATATCTCCAGGAAACTATGAAAATCTCCAGGACCCCAACAAAATATCTCCAGGACACCAGTCAAATATTATTCCAGGACACCAGTCAAATATCTCCAGGACACCAGTCAATTATCTCCTGGACACCAGTCAATTATCTCCTGGACACTACTCAAATACCTCCTGGACACCAGTCAATTATCTCCTGGACCCCAGTCAATTATCTCCTGGACACCAGTCGAATATCTCCAGGACACCAGTCAAATATCTCCAGGACACCAGTCAATTATCTCCTGGACACAAATCAAATATCTCCAGGACACAAATCCAATAACTCCAGGACACCAGTCAAATATCTCCAGGACACCAGTCAAATATCACCAGGACACACATCAAAATATCTCCACGACACCCATCAAATATCTCCACGTCACACTACAAATATCTCCATGACACCTATCAAATATCTCCACAACACACATCAAATATCTCCTGGACACCAGTCAAATATCTCCTGGACACCACTCAAATATCTCCAGGACACAAATCCAATAACTCCAGGACACCAGTCAAATATTTCCAGGACCAGTCAAATATCTCCAGGACACAAGTCAAATATCTCCAGGACACAAGTCAAATATCTCCTGGACACCAGTCATATATCTCCAGGACACATATCAAATATCTCCAAGACACCTATTAAATATCTCCAAGATACCTATGAAATATCTCCATGACACCTATGAAATATCTCCAGGACAACTATGAAAAATCTCCAGGACCCCAACAAAATATCTCCAGGACACCAGTCAAATATTATTCCAGGACACTAGTCAAATATCTCCAGGACACCAGTCAATTATCTCCTGGACACCAGTCAATTATCTCCTGGACACCACTCAAATATCTCCTGGACACCAGTCAATTATCTCCTGGACACCAGTCGAATATCTCCAGGACACCAGTCAAATATCTCCAGGACACCAGTCAATTATCTCCTGGACACAAATCAAATATCTCCAGGACACAAATCCAATAACTCCAGGACACCAGTCAGATAACTCCAGGACACCAGTCAAATATCTCCATTACACCAGTCAAATATCTCCTGGACACCAGTCAAATATCTCCAGGACACCAGTCAATTATCTCTAGGACACCAGTCAAATAACTCCAGGACACAAATCCAATAACTCCAGGACACCAGTCAGATAACTCCAGGACACCAGTCAAATATCTCCAGGACACCAGTCAAATATCTCCTGGACACAAGTCAAATATCTCCAGGACACCAGTCAATTATCTCTAGGACACCAGTCAAATAACTCCTGGAAGCCAGTTAAATATCTCTAGGACACCAGTCAATTATCTCCAGGACACCAGTCAAATATCTCCAGGACACCAGTCAATTATCTCCTGGACACAAATCAAATATCTCAAGGACACAAATCCAATAACTCCAGGACACCAGTCAAATATTTCCAGGACACCAGTCAAACATCTCCTGGACAAAAGTCAAATATCCCTAGGACATCAGTAAAACATCTCCTTTACACAAGTCAAATATCTCCAGGACCCAAATAAAATATCTCCAAGACACAAATCAAATATCTCCAGGACACAAATCAAATATCTCCAGGAGACAAAACAAAGATCTCCAGGACGCAAACCAAATATCTCCAGGACACAAATCAAATAACTCCAGGACACCAGTCAAATATTTCCAGGACACCAGTCAAATACCTCCTGGACACCAGTCAAATATCTCTAGGACACCAGTCAAATATCTTTTGGACACCAGTCAAATATCTTACGAACACCAGTCAAATATCACCAGAGCACCAGTCAAATATCTTCAGGACACCAGTCCAATATCTCCTAGACACCAGTCAAATATCTCCAGGACACCAGTCAATTATCTCCAGGACACCAGTCAAATATCTCCTGGACACCAGTCAAATATCTCCACGACACCTATCAAATATCCCCAGGACTTCAGTCAAATATCTCCTTTACACAAATCAAATATCTCCAGGACACAAATCAAATATCTCCAAGACACAAATCAAATATCTCCAGGACACAAATCAAATACCTCCAGGACACAAAACAAATATCTCCAGGACGCAAACCAAATATCCCCAGGACACCAGTCAAATATCTGCAAGACACAAACCAAATATCTCCAGGACACAAATCTAATATCTCCAAGACACAAATCAAATATCTCCAAGACACAAATCAAATATCTAGAAGACACAAATCAAATATCTCCAAGAAACAAATCAAATATCTCCAGGACACAATTCAAATATCTCCAGGACACAAATCAAATAACTCCAGTTCACCAGTCAAATATCTCCAGAACACCAGTCCAATATATTCTCGACACCAGTCAATTATCTCCTGGACAACAGTCAATTATCGCCTGGACAACAGTCAAATATCTCCTGGACACCAGTCAAATATATTACGAACACCAGTCAAATATCTCTAGGACACCAGTTAAATATCCCCAGGACACCAGTCAAATATATCCTAGACACCAGTCAAATATCTCCAGGACACCAGTCAAATATCTCCTGGACACCAGTCTATTATCTCCTGGACACCATTCAATTATCTCCTGGACACCAGCCAAATATCTCCTGGACACCAGTCAAATATCTTCAGGACACCAAATATCTCCAGGGCACCTATGAAAAATCTCCAGGACCTCAACAAAATATCTCCAGGACACCAGTCAAATATCTCCAGGACACAACTCAAATATCTCCTGGACACCAGTCAAATATCTCCAGGACACAAGTCAGATAACTCCAGGACACCAGTCAAATATCTCCAGGACAACAGTCAAATATCTCCAGGACACCAGCCAAATATCTCCAGGACACCTATGAAAAATCTCCAGGACCCCAACAGAATATCTCCAGGAAACCAGTCAAACATTATCCCAGGACACCAGTCAAATATCTCCAGGACACCAGTCAATTATCTCCATGACACCAGTCAAATATCTCCTGGACACCAGTCAAATATCTCCAGGACACCAGTCAATTATCTCCAGGACACCAGTCAAATATCTCCTGGACACCAGTTAAATATCTCTAGGACACCAGTCAATTATCTCCAGGACACCAGTCAAATATCTTCAGGACACCAGTCAATTATCTCCTGGACACAAATCAAATATCTCAAGGACACAAATCCAATAACTCCAGGACACCAGTCAAATATTTCCAGGACACCAGTCAAATATTTCCACGACACCTATCAAATATCCCTAGGACTTCAGTCAAACATCTCCTTTACAGAAGTCAAATATCTCCAGGACCCAAATCAAATATCTCCAAGACACAAATCAAATATCTCCAGGACACAAATCAAATATGTCCAGGACACAAAACAAATATCTCCAGGACGCAAAACAAAAAATATCTCCAGGACACAAATCAAATACTCCAGGACACCAGTCAAATATTTCCAGGACACCAGTCAAATACCTCCTGGACACCAGTCAAATATCTCCAGGACACCAGTCAAATATCTTTTGGACACCAGTCAAATATCTTACGAACACCAGTCAAATATCACCAGAGAACCAGTCAAATATCTCCAGGACACCAGTCAAATATCTCCTAGACACCAGTCAAATATCTCCTAGACACCAGTCAAATATCTCCAGGACACCAGTCAATTATCTCCAGGACACCAGTCAAATATCTCCTGGACACCAGTCAAATATCTCCACGACACCTATCAAATATCCCCAGGACTTCAGTCAAATATCTCCTTTACACAAGTCAAATATCTCCAGGACACAAACCAAATATCTCCAAGACACAAATCAAATATCTCCAGGACACAAATCAAATATCCCCAAGACACCAGTCAAATATCTCCAAGACACAAACCAAATATCTCCAGGACACAAATCTAATATCTCCAAACACAAATTAAATATCTCCAAGACACAAATCAAATATCTAGAAGACACAAATCAAATATCTCCAAGAAACAAATCAAATATCTCCAGGACACAAATCAAATGTCTCCAGGACACAAATCAAATAACTCCAGTTCACCAGTCAAATATCTCCAGGACACCAGTCCAATATCTCCTCGACACAAGTCAATTATCTCCTGGACAACAGTCAATTATCCCCTGGACACCAGTCAAATATCTCCTGGACACCAGTCAAATATATTACGAACACCAGTCAAATATCTCCAGGACACCAGTTAAATATCCCCAGGTCACGAGTCAAATATATCCTAGACACCAGTCAAATATCTCCAAGACACCAGTCAAATATCTCCTGGACACAAATCAAATAACTCCAGGACACCAGTCAAATATTTCCAGGACACCAGTCAAATAATACCTGGACACCAGTAAAATATCTCCAGGACACCAGTCAAATATCTTTTGGACACCAGTCAAATATCTTACGAACACCAGTCAAATATCACCAGCGCACCAGTCAAATATCTCCAGGACACCAGTCAAATATCTCCTAGACACCAGTCAAATATCTCCAGGACACCAGTCAATTATCTCCAGGACACCAGTCAAATATCTCCTGGACACCAGTCAAATATTTCCACGACACCTATCAAATATCCCCAGGACTTCAGTCAAATATCTCCTTTACACAAGTCAAATATCTCCAGGACACAAATCAAATATCTCCAAGACACAAAAAAAAATATCTCCAGGACACAAAACAAAAAATACCTCAAGGACACAAATCAAATATCTCCAAGACACAAATCAAATATCTCCAGCACACAAATCAAATATTTCCAGGACACGAAACAAATATCTCCAGGACGCAAACCAAATACCTCCAGGACACAAATCAAATAACTCCAGGACACCAGTCAAATATCTCCAGGACACCAGTCAAATATCTCCAGGACACCAGTCAATTATCTCCAGGACACAAGTCAAATATCTCCAAGACACCTATCAAATATCTCCACGACACCCATCAAATATCTCCTGGACACCCGTCAAATATCTCCATGACACAGTAAAATACCTCCTGGACACCAGTCAAATATCTCCAGGACTAGTCAAATATCTCCAGGACACAAGTCAAATATCTCCAGGACTTCAGTATAATATCTCCTGGACACCAGTCAAATATCTCCAGGAAGCAAATCAAATATCTCCAAGACACAAATCAAAAATCTCCAAGACACAAATCAAATATCTCCAGGACACAAATCAAATATCTCCAAGACACCTATGAAATATCTCCAAGACACCTATGAAATATCTCCAGGACACCTATGAAATATCTCCTGGATAGCTATGAAATATCTCCAGGACACCTATGAAATTCCTCGAGGACAGCTATGAAATATCTCCACGACACAAGTCGAATATCTCCAGAACACCAGTCAAATATCTCCAGGACACCAGTCAATTATCTCCTGGACACAAATCAAATATCTCCTGGACACAACTCAAATATCTCCTGGACACAAGGCAAATATCTCCACGACACCAGTCAAATAACTCCAGGACAAAGGTCAAATATCTCCAGGACACCTATCAAATATCTCCAGGACACCTATGGAATATCTCCAGGACACCTATGAAAAAACTCCAGGACCCCAACAAAATATCTCCAGGACACCAGTCAAATATCTCCAGGACACCAGTCAAATATCTCCAGGACACCAGTCAAATATCTCCAGGACACCTATGAAATATCTCCAGGACTCCTATGAAATATCTCCAGGACACCTATGAAAAATCTCCAAAAACACAACAAAATATCTCCTGGACACAAATCAAATATTTCAAGGACACAAATCCAATAACTCCAGGACACCAGTCAAATATTTCCAGGACACCAGTCAAATATCTTCACGACACCTATCAATTATCTCCAGGAATTCAGTCAAATATCTCTTTTACACAAGTCAAATATCTCCAAGACACAAATCAAATATCTCCAATACACAAATCAAATATCTCTAGGACACAAATCAAATATCTTCAGGACACAACCCAAATATCTCCAGGACGCAAACCAAATATCTCCAGGACACAAATCAAATAACTCCAGGACACCAGACAAATATCTCCAGGACACCAGTCAAATATCTCCAGGACAAAAATCGAATATCTCCAGGACTTCAGACAAATATCTCCTGGACACCAGTCAAATATCTCCTGTACACAAGTCAAACATCTCCTGGACAAAAGTCAAATATCTCTAGGACACCAGTCCAATATTTCTAAAACACCAGTCAAATATTTCCAGGATACCAGTCAAATATCTCCAGGATACCAGCTAAATTTCTCCAGGACACCAGTGAAATATCTCCAGGACATCAGTCAAATATCTCCAGGACACAAATCAAATATCTCCAAGGCACAAATCAAATATCTCTAGGACAAAAATCAAGTATCTCCAGGACACAAACCAAATATCTCCACGAAACCCATCAAATATTTCCACGACACACATCAAAATATCTCAACGACACCCATCAAATATCTCCACGACACTCATCAAATATCTCCACGACACCTATCAAATATCTCCACGACACCCATCAAATATCTCCTGGACACCAGTCAAATATCTCCAAGACACCAGTCAAATATCTCCTGGACACCAGTCAAATATCTCCTGGCCAAAGCCAAATATCTCCTGGACACCAGTCAAATATCTCCTGGACACTAGTCAAATATCTCTAGGGCACCAGTCAAATATCTCTAAAACACCAGTCAAATATTTCCAGGATACCAGTCAGATATCTCCAGGATACCAGCTAAATTTGTCCAGGACACCAGTCAAATATCTCCAGGACACCAGTCAAATATCTCCAGGACACCAGTCAAATATCTCCAGGACACCAATCAAAATATCTGCAGGACACCCATCAAAATATCTTCGGGACACCCATCAAAATATCTCCAGGACACCCATCAATATAGCACCAGGAGACAAATCAAATATCTCGTGGACACGAGTCAAATATCTCCTGAACAAAGCCAAATATCTCCATTACACCCATCAAATATCTCCTGGACACAAATCTAATATCTCCAAGACACAAATCAGATACTCCAAGACAGAAATAAAATATCTAGAAGACGCAAATTAAATATCTCCAAGACACCAATCAAATATTTCCAGGACACAAATCAAATGACTCCAGGACACAAACCAAAAACTCCAGTTCACCAGTCAAATAACTCCAGGACACCAGTCAAATATCTGCAGGACACCAGTCAAATATCTCCTGGACAAAAGAAAAATATCTCCTGGACACCAGTCAAATATCTCCTGGACACCAGGCAAATATCTTACGAACAGCAGTCAAATACCTCCAGGACACCATTTAAAAATCTCCAGGACACCAGTAAAATATCTCCTAGACACCAGTCAAATATCTCCAGGACACCAGTCAAATATCTCCAGGTCACCAATCAATTATCTCCAAAACACAAGTCAAATACCTCCAGGACTTCAGACAAATATCTCCTGGACACCAGTCAAATATCTCCAGGACTTCAGTCAAATATCTCCTTACACCAGTCAAATATCTCCAGGAAACTAATAAAATATCTCCAAGACACAAATCAAATATCTCCAAGACACCAGTCAATTATCTCCTGGACACCTATAAAATATCTATTGAACACCAGTCAAATATCTCCAGGACACCAGGCATATATCTCTTGGAAATCAGTCAAATATCTCCAGGACACCACTCAAATATCTCCAGGACACCAGCCAATTATCTCCTGGACACCAGTCAAATAACTCCTGGACACCAGTCAAATATCTCCAGGACACCAGTCAAATATCTCGAGGACACCAGTCAAATATCGCCAGGACACAAGTAAAAATTTCCCCAGGACACCAGACAAATATCTCCAGGACACCTATAAATATCTCCAGGACACCTATGAAAAATCTCCAGGACCCCAACAAATATCTCCAGGACACCAGTCAAATATCTCCAGGACACCAGTCAAATATCTCCAGGACACCAGTCAATTATCTCCTGGCC
>JAGDQP010070782.1:0-10714 GCA_022664845.1 Lepisma saccharinum
TCCACTAGTGGATGAGGCCTATATATATATATATATATAATAAAAAATATAAATATGTAGGGCCTAAATATAATTATTCGACCAGTATGTTGTCGAAAGTACTGATAACTGAACAGCACCTGGCGAAAGATAACGCTGTCTAGTTTCAATCCATTGCCGCTAAATAGCTAGTGTTCCACTTTTTGTGTTCACAATTGCATTACGGGTGAAAAGATAGTAGGTATGAATCATTAAGTGGAAGTTATATTGAGTTAAAATTTTTGGCGACCACCGCAGACTCATTCTTTGGTTCATATACATTAACATTATAGGGGGGAAGGGGGGGGAAGTGGTCAAATTCACATTCCAGTTGTCCGGGAGTTATGACGTCATCAATATGACCGCCCGTAGAATTTCCAGTAGACGTTTAAACGCGTGTAACTTCCCACAGAATAGAGGTAAAACCGTCATTTTTGTTCCAGAGTAAAGTAACATAACTACAATTTATTGAAACATATTGAACCGAACCTAAAAATAATGGTTTTCTGACAATGGTTTTTAACTTCAAATTTAAATAGTTCCGTAATCATAAAGAATGGTGAAAATATTGTAGTGACACAAAATGTAGATTGTATTATGATATATAAAACGGTACCAATATATTTTCTATATCATTTAATATAACGGAGTTATGTGATTTTATGTAAGACATGGTGTGGTGGTTTTGTAGCTGTCGTACTTGTATCACTAAGTGAGAGTTATCGTAAGCTTAAAGCTTCTCCACCACTGCAGATTTAGTCTTTAGATCATGCAAGTTAACAATATAGGGCGGAGATAATAAAATTGTTGAAATGTTCCTTATCTTTTATCGATAAATTTCAGTGTTACTGTGCAAATTCCATCACAATGCAGCTGCTTTCGGTTTTGCAAGAGACTGAGAATTGTTTAAAATCATTATGTCGTATTTCTTCAGAAAATCTATTTATCATTTTTTTATCTATCTGAAAACCTTAGTAAGTAGTAATTAACTCTTACATTTTATAATTACCCATATATATCGGGTTATCCCATAAGTAATGTCGTATATGCGATGACCGCTGTAATGATGCCTTGTGACCAACGTATTGTGAAGTAGACGGCACGTGCTATAGCTGAGTCATATAATACACTTGTTTGTGGAGGAGTGTGTAGAAGTAGAACCGTCTATTCCACGTTTTGGAAGTGCAGGTTGTGTTTGATCATGGCAGTGTCAGAGGACCACATACGGCATCCCATGCTGTATGAATTTCACCAGGAACACCGAGCCAGTGGTACGAAACATCAATGCCGTATATGGCAAGGGTGCTGTGGATGTGCGAAAGTGCTAGAACTGGTTCCAGAGATTTCGGCCTGGGGACACCAGCCTCACCGACAAGCCACGAGAAGGAGACCTGTGCAGCAAGACAACGATGTCCTGCGAACAGCGGTTGAGGTAAATCCAATGCAAACTGTTGAAGAACTGGCTAGCAAACTCCATGTTATCCATTCGACCGTTGATTGTCATCTGCAGAACATTGAGTACGTGTCGATACTCGAAAAATGGGTACCCCATGCGTTAACACCTCAACAGAAGCAGTAGGGAGTTCACATCTGCAGTTCCCTGCTCACCCGTCACAGACGTGAGCTATTTCTGGTCAGAATGGTGACAGGGGGTGAAAAGTGGATCCTCTACCATAAAATCACACGCAAACGGCAGTGGGTACCTAAGGGGGGGGGAGTTGCAGTAACTGTACCAAAACAGGATATTCATCGCTGCAAAGCGATGTTGTGTTTGGTGGGATAATCCGTTTTGATCTTTTGTCACGTAATCAGACCATCAATGCAGATGTCCACTGTCAGCAGCTTGAACGCCTACGGACTGCATTGTTAGAGAAACGTCCTGTTCTGATTAAATAGATGCAAGGGTGTGCTTATCCAGGGTGATAATGCGCGGCCACACAGGGCAAGAAGAGCCTATGCTAAGATCAAGGATTGTGGCTTTAAGAAACTCCTCCACTCGGTGTTTTCACACGATCTTGCATTAACAGAATACTGTCTTTTTCGTAGCCTGCAAAACCACCTTTCCGGTAATGGGAATGTTCATATTTATTGGCAGGAGTCTATTTGCTTCTTTCTTCCACCCATATTTACAAGGACCTGGGAGTGTAATTTTGGCCATTTGCAGAAACCCAAATGCTTGCTTGGTAAATAGAACGGCTGCAGTGATGCAGAACAGCTTTCTGTGTAGGCTGCAGCTTTTCTGGATTTTGGGTTTTGTGGCAGAATATTGTTTTTCCTAAGCCATTTATGGTGTCTTCTCTTCCTGACTTCCATAGAGAGTAATAAAAAACAGTTAAATAGACGTGAATTCGGGTGCATCTAAATCAAGGAGAGTGAAAGGTCTATCCATCATGTTTACCATTGTTTCAGTTAGTGACTCAGGGCTCCCCTTCCATGCTTTAAATGCCGTACTTTAGACTTTCCTCTTGTAGAAGAAGTTGAATCACATCCAGCGAGAGCATATCATAATGGCCAGGCACGACTTCTAATTGGTCCGAGGGCGGATGTGATTTTCTCTACGTCAATTATTATTTTCTTATTTTCTGTTCCGAAATATATTAACAGTTGACAGTCTTCTGGAAAGTCTAAGAAGCTGTTAACATTATGAACTAAAATGACAACAACATCGGAATCCACGGTTCGTGCTATAATAGAATTGCCTTTGCTCCTTCTTTTAAAGAGTGTAGCGCACGTAATAATATCCTGGTGTCAGCTTCTTCATGGTTGCACCTTACTGTCATGTTGTTTCCAGTGCCAACATGGCAAACGGTATCTTCTGCAGTTATGTAGAAATCACTGTGTATATCTGCAGGGTTTGAAACAGATTCGTCACTAAGATATCGAAGTAATTCTTGCTTGATTTGCGAGTAACGCGAAAACATTGACCAATCTTTGTGCAGTTTCACATTTGGACCTACCTTCTGTCTCATTCCATGAACCGATCTTCAGGAGTCTCGTTTTTTTTATGGAAATTTCATAGTAAGAGTCCCAGACAGTATGTAGTTCCAATGTTTTCCTCAATTCAATTTTAATTTGCCTCATGAAACATATATAAAAGTAGTCTTCAAATGTTATTAAACCTACCGTAGGAGAAATGGAATGAATTAAGGCTCCATCATCGCAAATTATAGCATCATAATTTTAAGGTGCGGCTCAAATGACATCCGTTGTTTCATTGGGCTGAACTTCTTTCTGGAGTCAAACAAGGACATCAGATTTCTTGCAACGATACACCTTGTCAACATTATTTGCAATGGAGGGAGGACATTGTTGAAATTCATGAGCAAAGAATTGCTCATGTTGAAAGCCATGCATCATTTAAATCCAGAGCAGATACCCGTAATAACTTGGGATCAGCCAATTTATGGGATAACGAAGAGACTGGAGTGGGGCTACGATTCTCTGTAAGATATTGTGATCATCCTTAGAGGCTTTCCTACAGAAAACCTTGATGCAAAGGCGATTCGTGATATATTGCAGGAATCAGGATGGATTGAAGCTCTTGTGGAAGCTCGTTTAACCTCTCAAGAAATCGCAGATGGTATTCTGAAAGCCATACATGTCGCAAAGGCTAGATATGCACACAAGGTAACGTATGCAGCACTTCAGGCACTCCTCAATGAAGCTTATGAAGAAATATCAACGGGGACTGAATTTAATACTTGGGTTAAGAACAACAGTATCCTGTTATAGAATTAAAGGCTCTGTTGTTGATCTTCGTACGTGTCCACAAAGAGGGAAACTGAACTTTATAACAGCCTTGCAACATCTCAGAGAGCTCTTTTTTTTTTTGCTTGTGACCACTACCATTATGCCAGAAGGGTATGACATGAAACGATTACCAAAATCGGTTCTTGATGAATTCAAGATTGGAAGGTTCGCTGTCAATATATCTAAGAAACATTTCTCTTCCATTGCAGTCGATCAACGGCATGAACGAAGTGCCTTGAAAATTAAATTCAAATTCGATAAATATGAAATAGAACCAAAGAGGTCGAGCAAGTTATTAATCCATTCAGTAATCTGAGTAGACTCACTAATTTCAAGACGAAAGAGAAACACAAAGTCTTCATCAAAGTTTAAAACGTTTAGTTAATTTTAAATCTGGACAAGAACTTGTGAAGCTTATACAAGTACTAACCAAAGATATAGAGTAATGCCCGGGAGCGTAATATTAGAAATAGTTAATGAACCTACGTAATCTGCTCGAACAGTCGGTAATATTATAATGGCGGATTAGTTTGCAATATTTAAATTTAAATGAATTGCTTAACATAACATTTTAGTTTAAAAAGCTGTCAATAATTACGATATACGAAACACAGGCTAAACAAATCAGTAACTTCTTTTAATATTAAATGAAAAGAGCAAAGTCATTTACATTACTGTTTCAAACATACATTGTCATTTTTTAAGCAATAATTATATATTTATTCTCAGTTCTTGTGAATGTGCTTTAATAAAACAGATTTTCTAACCCTACTATGACGCTCACTCTCATTCTCTCTCTCATTATTTCTTTCTCCTGTTGACAGCAGGGGCTGAGAATTATCTCATTTCATCCGCTAGAATGTCATATTTAGGACACACTTTTGTCAGACGCTTTTACTCCGCCCAAGTTGCTGTCTCGTCACTTGATATTACTACAATGAGCCCGCGTTTCATTTATTTATCTTGCCTGTGCATTTTTCTCTCTCCCCCCCCTCCTCATTTTGCTGCATTGAAAAAGAAAACATAGATGAGGGACCGAGGAAAAACTAACAAAAATTTCTCCCTTTTTTTTTTGTTTCATGCATTCTGATTATTTATTGTTGTCCTTTTTTTTTAATTCTTGTGTTTATATAGGGGATAAATCCCTATATATCTTATAAAATGCTCATGAAATTTCTCAAATTTGAAAGCTACATAGGATTTTAATGTTAGATAGAACCTTATAATTCTCAACCGACGAATTAGTTATCTGGAAACCCAGCTCGAAATGCAAGCGAGACTTGATGACTGAGTAAGTAAACAAAGCCTAGGTCTTTTCCTACTATTCATACGCAATCAATCAATACGTAAGCAATCCGCATGATATTTGGTTTGTGACTTTTGCAATTCATTTTCGTTAGTACATTCTTAATTTTCTGATATAATATCTTCTATGGGCTTCACATGTGACGACATTGGCAATTCTTAAAGTTTTGACGATCTTTTATATTCGATAAAATACGTTTTCCAATATTAAAACCACTGCTGTTTTGATTTTTGAAGAAACTTCGAAGTGGTTACCAAGTATTAAATTCAGTCAAATAACAGTTCTTTACTCACTCTTCTCAAATAATCATAATTACTAGCGTCGTCTGACAACAAGTGCAATAGTACTAGTCTTAAGATAACACCACAAAACGGGGAAAGCCAGCAAAGTGCAAGAACAGATACTCGCCGTGAAATTAAGCTTCCAGAAGATGAATAAATACATCCAGCGTCAAGGAACGACTGAGTAAAGGATATAATCTGAAAGTTCCATTAAACTCTGTGACCTACAAGAACTCAGGAACACGTAACAAACCAGCAGCCACTTCAGCATCGCAACCAGACGCACTCTCTACAGCTGCAGGTGATATGGATTTTACTTTTGTAGGAACGACGAAAGTAACGAAAATAATCAAAACATGAACAGAATTTAGAACTCTCAATATTGAATAGATTCCATGTACTTTCTCAGGACGGTGAGGACATGGCACTAGCAACTCAAATCCAGCCATCAGTTATGAAATCAAGCACCAAACAGTTGCAATCTAAGCTACTCCATATGTATCTAAGCCATAAACAACACTTACAATTTTAGTGAAACACACTGAAATAATAGTTTAAAATTCCTGATAAATATAGATAAATTAATTTATTATCACATCTAGGAGACCTACTTCAAACAAACTTACGTAGAAGATCACTTCGTTGTTCCGAAATTCAAAATCTGTTCCCCAAACACCAATTTTGATCTAGAGCAAAACATTACACTACATCCGAATTAATCAGAGTTGTTCAATGCGTAACAACAGCGTTCATTCATCGACAGTACATGCTTGAGGTATTTATTGACATATCAAAGGTCATTAACAAAGTGTGGATCTTACATAAACTTCTACAGGAAGGCTTCCCAGATCGTTACATACAACTGCTTCGTTCCTACCCCACAAGTAGCACTTCCACGTCGGCCGATATGGGCATATTGAATTTTACGACATCGATCGATATCGTTCAACGACATAGGCCCCATATTGGATGGCAAACATCTTGGGCAATATCAGTCAACAATATAGATGGGCATCGTTCGACATCGATCATCGATATTGCTCAATATTGGTTATCAAGATCGCTCAATATCGGTCAACAATATAGATCAGCATCGTTCGATATCGATCATGGATATTGCTCAATATTGGGTATCGAGATCGCTCAATATCGGTCATTGACATTGTGAACATAATGCAATTCTGATTTTCTTTACTATTTTTAATAGGAATCCCATTTTTTATATAAGACCACCAACATAGATAAACCAACAAGAAATAATAAAACATGTCAGAAATTGTAAAAAAAAAATGTGTATGTAAAGAATACTACTTTTCTGTAGCTAAAGTTACATCACTTCGCTGTGCTAATGGATTGTAAAATATTTCGACCACTGCTAGTTTGTAAAATTATGTTATTTTCGATATTGCATTCATGCTAAAAAAAGGTAGTTTCGCTCAAATTGTAATCATTTCACGTCTCTTCCGCTTTTTATTTTTTTACATATTTTTGCCAAGAACTTAAGAGTACAATGGCCATGATCACAATGAAACAGCTTCAATTGAAAGAAATGATGTAAAAGAAATGTAAATAAATATAACTTTAACTTATCCTTCTACTAAAGGGACTTCCCTTCGTACAAACGAAACAAAAGTATAGATTGTCCCTTAGTTCTGGTGGTGTACGGTAACCAGCGTAATAAATATTACTATAAATCTTGTTGGTTTGTCTTTGTATTTACAGAGATCAAAGACTCCTTGGGAAAAACACAATCAACTTTAACATTTTATTTGTCTGTGTCCTTCCCATGGAAGAGCAGGTTATTTCTGCACTTTAACATGCTTCGATGAACAACTTCTTTGTCACCAAACAAAGCTAGCCACGTGTTGACTACAACACCCCTATCCCCAATGAGGTATAGCGTCGCTTGAATAAACATCGGTTTGCCCATATGGACCGATATTTATCAATATAGATATTGATAATTATCGATCGATCGTTAATTAATTTATTCACTATTAACAAAATGTTTTGTAAAAATCGATTTATTCTTTGCACAATACTTACTATAGTTTTAGAAAATATGTAAATTAGTTATACCGATAATCCCTGTCGGTCCCACATCGATCGACGTAGGCTCAAGCGAGCCGCTCTCCCGCCCGCATTAACGATGTGGCGCGTTATGGGTCCCATGAGCGGCCAACGTGCATGTGCTACTGGGGACATAATATGTCTACAATTCTGTGCGTCGTATGCCGGAAACCTTTTAAATTTCGGACCTATATTGAATCAGTACCTCAGGGTACGGTTCTGTTCCTCTTGCAATACACAGATATCCGGCACAGATATTTTCCAGCAACATATGGTGATAATACGGCACTATTTTTTCACATATCATGAGCTGTTAGAAAATAACAAGACTGACACACGCATGTTAATATATATATATCTGTCATTTTCAAAATAAATGACATTTTTCTTGATATGACCCAATGTTATGGTCATTGCTTTATCATACTTTGATTTACGGTATGTTCAATGAAGTTAGGATTATTTATTTAATTATTTAATTTAATTAGCATTTGATTAATATTTTGTTGTATTTTTTTGTTATTTTATTGCTGAAACTACAAAATAATGTTTAATTTAATATTGTATTCTGGGTTGCCTATGTATTTTAATAGTTCGCGGGAATATCAGTAGATGGCGCCACAGTTCTAATTATGATTTGGTATGGAGTACAAGCTTCTTGAATAGTGGAATGAAACTATATGTGTTGGTATTAGCATCAATGGATATGCTTTTAATTGATGTTATTTTGTGTAATCAAATGTATGTATAAACTAGCTATTTTACAGAAAAGTTACAAAACCGCAATTGAATGTACCACCAAGCTATCCAAAAGGTTATGTCAGGTTTTACTCAAGAGAGATGTTAAGCAGCATAGGGACTCGTCAAAGTAAGACCTATGTCAAACGTTCTCCTAACCTGAATGTCCAAATAGCAGCTATACTAAACAGTTGTTTAGAAATCAAAGTGTTCTAAATAAAATAATTAAATTATCTCATTAAAGATAGGATAAAGAGAAGTATAGAATTAAACTATCACAGTAATTAAGGTCGTTGTTAGGGTCATTGGATTTATCTGAGGATTAAGGTCGTTTTGAGGGCCAATAAATAAATAATATTACGTATAGACATCCCATTCCTTACTGTCCCTTTCTTCATACTCTCCTATCTCGACATCACGGGCCGTGGTAAACATCCAAGCAAAGCAAGGAGGAATAATACAATCTAGCGAGAACAAGAAGAAACCATCGGGCAGTTCTAAGACAAAGAATTCACTCTCTTCGGAGGATTATATATATATATATATATATATATATATATATATATATATATATATAAGTTGAAACGCCTTCTCCTAAAGTTAGATCGACGGTAGATAAACCCAGAATCAATAATTGTGATGTGAAATTTAGTCAAAAGAAAATACAACGGGACAATAACTCCTTGTCAGAAGAATATGACAAACTGAGTATTATTGACCAGACATCGGACACTACCTCCTATACCAGCGATGAAGATACTGAACAGTATATGAAGTCAACTATTCAAGAACAAGAAGATGAAGATAATACTTCTTTTATTGGCGGTGAAGGCTCTTCTTCCCTACATCCCGGAAACGTTCGAACCAAAATGCATCTCTACACCGAAAACAGACAAATCCCCTGAAGTACTTAACCCATACGTATCAAGCAATCCCTTCATTCCCCTTTTCTCGAAAGAACACATATCCTCTCTGGTAGATGAAGCACTAAAGACAGCTCAAAGAATACGGGACAAATATGCTACAACAGAACATAATAATAATTTAGATCATGAAAACTCTTCCACATCTTCGAAATTACCGGATAAGACTAATAGTAAAGGCATAGACAAAACTACGAATACAGTCAATTTAAGACTTCAGAATTTGGACCTGATGCAACCATCAAAGGATCCTTCAAAGCGGATATTTTAGATGTAAAGACCCACCTCTGAATACTTAAACCAACGTACAGACCCTCAAAAAACTTCTGATACAAATCACTCTGACAAAACAACTTGAGAGATTCCTCACAGTAAAACTATACAGCAATATGCAACAAATATATTAACATGGATAACAACAGTAAAGAATAAAGAATCGCAACAGGAAGTCAATATGGCCTCTGAAGAATTCTTCCAATGCCATTTGAATATTATCAGATCTGTTGAAGGACATTTTTGTTGGCTACGAAAAATTCACAAAAAATAAAAAATCCAATAAGGATAAATAGACTGGGTCTTCATCAAAATCAGTAAAATAACACAAAAAAATATAGAACTAAATGGACTTGAGTGTCAATCTGGGCATGCGCGGCGGACAGTTAAAATACACAGCAATGAATCTTCCTGATCAATTCTTATTCGAAACTATTCCTCCAGTACCTACCTACATTCTCATCCTTTCTTACTATGTACGTCATCGACAAAACACAATTTTACCTAAGACGAAAATAGTTAGGGTTAGTTATTATAAATTACTAATATCAATATTCCCTTAATTAAATGTATTATAGCTTCATAATATTTGGTGGTACGGTACCTCTGTTGTTTGGTGCGGGTTATGGGTCCTTGTCTGGGGTTCGATTTACCTTCCACACAATTTTAATTATTACTCCTCAATTAATTAAATTAACTCCCGGGATGAAAGTGTCCTAAGTTGGCCAGAAGTCCATCCTGAGGGCCCTGGGTAATTGCTTTATCTGCTGTTGCTACTGAACAGAGATACCTCGTGTAGAGATAATCCGAACAAAAACACCAGACGTGCAAAAAGTGGAGCCAAGTTCTTTAGCCCTAAAAAGGTGTGAAATGGAAGACGGATGAGCCAAGTTCCTTGGTGACAGCATGTAACAGGAACAAAGGAACTTGGCGCGAGCTGGCAACAGCCTTAGAGTTGGTGGCGGTGGACGTAGTGGGTTTCAGGATCCCCACCACCCTTATAGCTTGAGGATCATGAACCTTGCCACCTAGCGCCAAGTTCCTTTGTTCCTGTTACATGCTGTCACCAAGGAACTTGGCTCAACCGTCTTCCATTTCACACCTTCTTAGGGCTAAAGAACTTGGCTCCACTTTTTGCACCTCTGGTGTTTTTGTTCGGATTTCACAGCTTTTTGTACGTGTATAATATATATACTCGCTCGCTCGGCCTCGTTTAGGTCCTCGGTCCCCCGTAGCTGGCTGCGCCCCCAACTTAGAGTTTTTGGGTACTTACGCCCCTTTATCGTAACCACTCTCCAGGACACTGTGCTTCCATGTTGCAGATTTTTTCCCATACCCACCACCCGTGGGAATGA
>JAGDQP010070784.1:191-10713 GCA_022664845.1 Lepisma saccharinum
AGTAAGAGTTAATGAACATGACTCCCACATAACCACGGAAACTAAAAAATGAATAGGCTTCTTGGTTATCCAGTGGGGTGAAGTAACCAGGACACAAACTTTTGTTTTTATTCTACAAGTTACTGTATTAATTAGACCCAAATTAAAATACGCCGTTGTTATTTGGAACAACTCGACTAAAGCCATGAACGAACAAATAGAAACCGTTCAGCGACGATTTACAAGAGTTCTATGTTTCAAATCTGGGTTAATGTATTACACACATGAACAATGGAGTTATTACTTTAATCTTGATCTCATATACAAAAGGAAAACACTCGATTAGCAATTTCTAGAGGATGTCTTTGCAAATAAAATACAATGTACATAAATAAAATTCAATGTTGGACAACTTGAACATACAAATTCCTGCTTATCGTACGAGATGCTGTAACCCTTTAATTTCAACGCATCGTTATAATGGTTGTATTAAATAGGATGTTCACCAATTATTATAAAGACTCTGTATTAAGTGAAATGTTCTACGGGATATATTCGAATGAAAATATGGTTATATTCATCTGACAGACAATATCATGTATGATTCTCTTAAATATCTGTGTTATGTTCTATATATGTTAATTTTATTATCTGTTTATAATAATATGTATTATAAAAATATTTGGTATTTGTTACGGTGTAACATTAACTTCCCTTTACTTAAGACTAGTGCTATATTGGCGATAGTGCCGTCCATAGCACATACATAAAGTATTATTATATGTTCGTTTGTACTTTTTTCGACATTTTTTGCAGCTTAACATACTATACTTGTTGCTTTATTTTAGTTGTATTCTAAAAAAAAAATACTTTCATATGTAATCCCGAGGGAGCCAAGGCCGATTAGTTACGCCAGGTTAGATTGTTTTAAAAATGCACACCGTATAGAAGTAAATGACCCGAGATTATCATTTCGAGTCTTATATATTCCTGTATGTTTAAAAATGCTGTAGAAAATTGTGCCAACAAATATACTAATTTGTGCAGTACGTAATGACGCGTTTATATACTCTATATCTCAATTTCTGTTTTCAAAGTTCGGAGTAGCAAAGAAACAACCGCTGGATTGAGATAGTCCTCACAAACATGTACATATACAATAATTTTGCCTAGTGTAATGTCGCAATAAGATAGCATATACAGTACTTCAGATTCTAAAACACAAACGCCATCTATGATGTTGTGAACAGGCATTAACACTTTCAGCCGTATTCAGAAAGGATTTTGTAGAGAGACTAGCGGCAACGTGGCTAACAATACTAAGAAGTTCCTCATCACTCGTTAGTACAGCGCCAGCCACTCAAAAAGTAAAATCTTACTACGGCTGTTTACATATAGTGCTGAGTTCACACTAGGTCACATTTTTGTTCTTGCATATGTTGACGAGGGCTATCTGAAGAACACGCCAGGTTTCTAACGTTTCTTGCGATTACGAAATTTAAAAACGGCACTTACTAATTCTTAAAGCGCATATTAGTATATATGATGGCACAATGTACGGTAATAGGTTTAAATACCATAAACAGCTTTAAAGAAAAGTTGATGATTGGTAGACTATATGGTGTCCCAATCAATTTAAATTTTACTCGTATTATTATTATTATTATTATTATTATTCATCTTCTTCTTTACTCCCAAGTGTTATATACTGACCTACATCTAAAACAATGCTCATGCTGTGTGGGTGCATATTTGAACGCTCCTTGAATATAAAAATATATTTCCACGCAATAAATGTAATTATGTATTTCAGTTACTGTTAAATCTCTTGAAAACTGATGAGAATAGCCTTGCAAATTGATTGAGACAGTCTCCAACTTGCGAAATCGCAAGAAACATTCGAAGCTTGTCGTGTTCTTCAGACAGTCCTCGGCAACATGAGCAAGTACAAAAATAAAGCCTAGTGTAGACTCACCATAGAGATTTTAATTTACAGTTAAAATTTGCATTTGTACATCTTGATTTTGATATTTTAATCAGAGCTCTCAAACCAAAATGGAAAAAAATAAAACACATTATTTTCTTCTACGATTACAGTCCCATTAGCCACACAGAATAAAAAAAAATAATACTAAAACCTTGTTTTCTCTTATACTTTAATTTGAGTATGTAACGTTTAATCTCCCTATTTATAAACTAGTAAACCTAGAAATATTAAATTTTCTCTAAAACCTACTTGAGAGACATCTTTCCATCGTTTATAGAACCAGCGCCCCTTGCGGAGTATTGCCACTTTACAGAATAGTGTAGTGTTTACTCGAGCCATCTTCAGTGTTTGTAGGTACCTTAATCAAAGTTCACTTGACTGGTGTATTTTTCATCTATCACGTTTATTAACTTCTTCATCTTTTATTCGGTAGAAAATTGGACTTGCCCAAGAAGAAAGTAAATACAACAGACTCTGATATCGGCCATGACTTTGTTCGCTAAATTCGCCTCACGAAAGAGCACTCAATCGTATACGCACGAAGAGGGGAAGGAAAGTGGAAACACCCGCAAGAGACATCTATCCGAAAAATAGTAAAGCTTCCTCGCTTCAGATTTCTCAAGTGGATCCTTCACTTGGCAAGTCAGAGGAAAATTACGGCCGTTTAATTCTCTCTTCTCTTTGCTTACTAACTAAAATGGTTCTCGTAAAACCGAGGAAACTCAGAAAACGGGCTAATTTATTCCAAACTTAGAAATCTGGTTTGCTTTTCAGCTCAAAAGATTAAATGAAAGAAAAATTTGTTGCTAGTAAGGAAACAACTAACTTCATTTTGCTTCTCCGGTTTTTATTTTTTAAAGAATCATTCCCAAGGAAAGACTTTTCCTTTCTTTCCTTTTTTAAGAAAGAAAGAATCTTGCACAATTGAAGCCATTGACCTTTATCTAAAAGTTTTCTGGACTGATCGATGACATTAAATATTTAATGAAAATATGAAGTCAGAGAGCAGAGAAGACAGTCCACTATCTCTAACGTCCGCTTCCAGTCTTAGCCAATATATGAACCAAATGTTTAGTTCTAAATTTTTGTTACGTTTGTTATTGCTCAGTGCAGGATCTTAGGGGGTCAAGAGGGGGCAAGTGACACGGGCGGCAAACGCCTAAAAATTAAACATTAATTGTGAAATCGCATATTAACTTCAAATTGACATAAACGTGTTCAAAATTTCCATATCGGCTCGCTAAGACATTTTTATGCTATTCCTTACAACCTATCTTCATATCTAAAATTTAAAACCGTGATTCAAGTCAGATAGGCAGGTCTATTGCCTTGCTGGAATTAGTAATACGACAGGCTCAAGAGAAGATAACTAAAGTACACTACATGATGCTAGACAATGTTGTGGTCGTCGCGTCGGCCGGTAGTGTTATTTGGCTAAAAAAAAAACGATGGAAAGGGCGGTAAAATTTAACTTTGCCCCCCATAGGAAAATTTCTAGATACGGCACTGTTATTGCTCTATGGCTCGTTTTTTATTTGTCTTGATTCTTGTGACAGTATATACTACAGTACTACAGTACAAATATTTACAGTATATACTATAATATAAACACTCATGTATGTTTGAATTTTATTTTAAAGCCTTTAGGCGACTTTGACTCAGACTGTAGTCTTATATGTGAATAAGCCAAGAATTAAGGAAGAAATCAAATATCGCACATCGATAACAAGCCTAAAAATTGCTAGTTAGATCTGAAAATTGGATTCATATTAATTTGTTTAGTTTGAAGGTGGATGATCGAGATTAAATATTTACTCTGGTGTCTATCTTTCGGCACTAGCTAATCACTCCAGTTTCGCTACGTAGAGCTCGATGGCTGAAGCAAACAACAATAAACTACATTTTGCTGTTACCATATTTTGTCTATGAAGGTAATGAAGTTTGAAGTGTGTGTGTGTGTGCTGAATTATTTGATATCACCACATTTGATGTTAATATTTGCTCCTTTCCAGAAAATTTAAAGCAAAAAAAGTAATTTTACTATAATTTAGTGAAGTGTAATTTTGGTTAACATGTAATAATGTAAATTACTTTGTTTTCAACTTTAAATTCGCGAAATCGCAATAGAATCTTTTTGTTCTTTGTTTTCTATAAAACTATTAACTTGGAATAAAAATCAATAGAAAAAGTTTACTTAAAGATAGCATATACAAGAGCCAATAGTAAAGTTTGTAGAAGAAGTTAAAAAAATGTCCTTTTCTCTCAAAGATTCTTATTCCTGCAATGTTATTTTTTGGAGAAAATACTCTTTCCCCTCTGAAATACCACTCATCTACAACGTCTATTACGTCATCATCAGATCCAAATCTTTTCGCACGAAGCTTATTACAAGTTCTTAAATAAAGAAAGTCACTTGGGGCTAGATCTGAGAAATAGTATGAGTGAGGCAACAGTTGGAACTTTGCAGTAGTCACGTCAGTATTTGTAAGAGCAGATTTGTGTAAAGGGAGCGTTATGGTGGAGGTACACCACTAAGTTCGATAACATATCATGCCGTTTAGTCGTAATTGCTTTGCGTAATATTTCTATTCAATTCTGAAGTTAATCAATCATCGACACTTCTTTGACATAAAAGAAGTCCATATCTTTTCGAAGATAATGGTATCCCACGTATTCTTCCGCATAAGAGAAAAAGTAATGTTTGCACATCATGCTTTATTGTTTATATACAGAATCGTAATGGTGGACTCACATGGTATATTACTGCACAAAAAATGGCATTAAAGGTAAAACTGATCAAAAAAAAGGTACTGAAATTCTTTTGAGGGACAACAAAACCGTTGACGTATACAAAACCTTCTTCGATCAAAGATAGATAAAGGCTCAAGGAATATCATTATTTAAACTGACAACAAATGACGTAACTGAAATGTAAATAACGGAGAAAAGCGTACTAAAACTGATTAAGGAGTGCACAAGGTACCAACAATTTAATACTCCCTCGTAGATTTAGTTTTGAATCAGAAGAGAAATCTAAAATGATTAATATTTTAAAATTAGTTCAATGAGATTTCTGATTAAGTTCGCTCATGTATGAATACTTTAAGCTACAATTGTCTACAGCATTATTCTTTTGGATAATCAGAAAAATCCGTACTTGTCACGCCTGTAACTTTTTTTTTTTTTTTAGAAAAAGAATATGGAAGTGTAATGATAGAAATGAATTGTTGGTCTGTTCCTTTAAGGTCAATGTATTTATTAATTATGAGTTCAGTGTAAAAATATTTTGAGCCTGATATTTTATAATGATAAAAAATTTTTTGTTCGTACAATTCAAAATGTGCAAAGGGGTCAATTTTTCTCACAACCGTTACAACAATTATTCATTAATAATACTTTTGCAAAATTAAGATCTTGATTTTCGGTGACGTACTGATATATCCTGAATGTCACAGAAGATGAAAATTAACATTTTAAATAAATAAAATTAGTTGATGTCTTATCTTTTAAAACATACGTTTGTATGCCTGTAACAGTGGAAATTACCCATCACAATTGTGTTGGGTTGGTGCGAATGAAATGACCGCTTTGACGGCTGGTGAGAAACGCACCTCAGCACTGAGATCACGCGTCTAACGTCACAAATTCTGTATACTACCAGCAAACAGGTTGAGGTACCCATACACTCAGGAGGCATTGTGTTATTGAACTGGATTATATGACAGTGAACCATGGAGAACACACAATTGCAAGTGATATTTTCCTCTTTATCAATTCAAACTGAGGCATTCTACACAGCAAGCCGCAAAAAACATTAACAAGTGCATTTGAGACAGGAATGGGGAATGAACGCACCATTCGCCGTTGGTTTATCAAATGTTATTCCGGTGACAAAACATTGCAAAATGAGTCCCGAGGGCACCGACCAACATCATGTTCGGATGACCTGCTCAGGAACACCGTGGGAGCGGACCCGCGGAAAAGTTTTCGTGCCATTGCAGAAGAGTTAGATATACACCATTCCACTGTCAGTCGGTGGCTCCGTGCGATCGGTAAGGCGAAAAAGTTTAAATCATGGGTACCACATGAGTTGACATCGGTCAACAAAAATCGCCGTCTTGAGTTGTGCAATTCTCTCAGTGTAAGGAATAAGCGGGAAGGTTTCCTGCATCGGATTGTCCCTGTAGATGAAAACTGGATCTGCCATGACAACGTGAACGGTGAGGAAAATGGTTAGATCGTGATCAATGTCCAGGAAGGTGTCCTAAACCGCCTCTCCATCCACGGAAAATTTGGTTATGGTGGCCTATGGTGGGAGTGGTCTTTCTCAGGCGAGGTGAATCCATCACTGTAGATCGTTACAGTACTGAACTCCATGAAATGTATCTCAAACATCCCCATAAGTATCCAGCAATGGTCAACAGACATGGTGTCCTCATGTTACATGACAATACCCGCCCACACGTCACGTAAAGAACGATACGATGCAGGCTCTCCATGTGTTGCAGTATGAAACCCTTCATCCCCCGCCATATTTCCCCAAAATCTCTCCCAATGATTACCACCACCTCTGTCATCTCGATCACTTCTTGGCAGGGAAAATCTTTCCCGATGCTCGGGTTGTACAACATGCAATTGAGGATTTCTTCGCATGGCAGACTCTACACTTCTTTTGCCACAGAATACAAACGTCGGCTGAGCGATGGCAATGGTGTGTCACTGCTGATGACGACTACTTTGTTTAACCAGGTAGTTTTCGTTTTTTTGCCTTTGAATATGACACACCCGGGGCGGGCATTTCACTCGCACTGTAATTCAACATACAAAAAACAAGTTATAAAGTCAATGGTGTGAAGGAAGATGTCGCTTTTTATATATAAAGAATTGTTTCCCCAGAATATAAATTCGAGAGAAGTCCGAGGTTCAAACCATGTTCATGCCAATATTTCTCATCGTTGTTGATTTAGTTTTCTTTAATCGCATCTGGCGAATGTCAAGAGCGTACTTTGATACTTTGAAATAAGCATAGTGGGGTTACCTTATCCATTTCTTCTACCATGGATATGATAGAAGATAAGCGACAAGACGGTCTGTTCATTTCAATCTTATGAAAGCCATAAAAATAGTTTGAAGTTCACCTATATAAATGAGCAAATGCCTTTAGAAGAATTACCAACGCAAGATCAAATATTGTATGTTTGATTGCGAGTAACATAATAACAGAGATAGCAGAAAACAGAGTTAAAAATTATGTTGAGAGATATAAAGGTTGCCATGACACAGAATTGACAACACAATGTAGAAATCAGGAATGAAAGTGCAAAAAATTACCAGACAGAAGACGAGAAAAATCCAACGTTTGAATTTTGTTTTTTAGGCTATTATTGATAGCCTATTACAGTGATACAGTGAAAGACGCAGCGAAGGAACGTTTAGGTGAGAAGAAACAGTAGAAAAACTAGCCTTGGTTTGATGAAGAAGCAAGACAACGATGGCTAAGTAATAAAAGCGAAGCAAATACCAACCACTACAGTAACCGCGAAACGCAACGCTACACGTGGACTCAGAAACAAAAAGCGATAACGCAAAAGATACAGGAGGTAGAGGAAAACGGAAAGACAAATAACATCCGAGATCTATATAACTCGTTAAGGAAAGGTTACCAGTCTAGATTTGGGATGATTAGAAATGAACGCGGAGATCTTCAAGCGGATCCGACTAAAATTATCGATGTGTGGAGAAATTATTTTGACAAACTTCTTAATGTTCAGAACGGGGAACAAACAGAGGAATTTGAAATCTCTACCGCAGAACCGTGGATACCCGAACCTAGCGCGATCGAGGTCGAAATATCGGTAAAGAAACTGAAAATTTTCAAATCACCAGGAACAGACAATATTCCAGCCGAATTGATTAAAGCGGGGTTGAACGGCACTAATCAAGGAACTACATAAATTGGTAAGTGCTATATGGAGAAAGGAAGAGCTTCCAAAGGAATGGAAAACATCATTTATATTTCCGGTTTATATATAAAAATAAGTCAAAATCGGACTGTAATAATTACCGCAGAATCTCATTACTCCCAACATGTTACACTGAGTAATATCCTACTAACTCGCCTAAGCGTATACGCAGATGAAATCATTGGAGATCACCAATGTGGATTTAGAAGAAATAGATCCACGTTGGACCAGATTTTCGCCTTGAGATCAATCTTAGAGAAGAAATGGGAATACAATGTTAGTGTTTACCAGTAATTCAATGATTTTAAGAAACCTACTCTAGCAAAACTCTATCAAAATGGAAAGAACATACAATATTCTGTACAGTTGGGAATTCCGAAAAATTTTGTTCAGCTAGTGAGGATGTGTTTCAGTGACCCCATCAGCAGAGTATGGTATGTCAGATAGTTTCAAGATTCGCAACAGATTGAAACAAGGCGATGCCTTGTCACCACTACTGTTTAACTTTGCTTTAGAATATGCGATTTAGAAAATTAGGAGGACAAAAAGGGACTAACATTGAATGGCTTGAATCAACTGTTCGTGTACGGGAATGATGTAGATTTGATAGGGGACGATATAGATGCACTACAAAGTAACACCGATGATTTAGTAGAAGCGTGCGATGAGATAGGTCTACAGGTAAACATAGATAAAACAAAATACATGATAACAAGCCGAAACACAGGGAATAACGGAAATGGGTACATAACAATTAAGAATGAGAACATAGAGAAAGTAAACAAATTTAAATACTTGGGAACATGTATGTAACAAGCAAAAACTAGAGAACGGAAGTAATAAAAAGTCGTTTAGTATCTGGCAACCCATGTTTCTATTCTATCCAGAAACTCCTAGCCTCGCGATTAATATCAAGGAAATTGAAATTGAAAATATACAGAACGGTTATTCTGCCGGTAATACTTTACGGTTGCGAAAGTTGGAGTACGGCCATAGCAGATGAACATAAATTACGAGTGTTTGAAAACATGGTTTTGAGACAGATATATAGGCCGAAACTGTACGAGATGACTAGAGAATGGAGGAGACCGCATAATGAAGAACTTCACGAACTGTACGACTTACCCAATGTTGCAAGAATAATGAAATCACGACGACTAAGATGGGCAGGCCATGTAGCTCGGATGGGAAAAAACCGAATATTATATTTCATCTTGGTTGGAAAGCCAGAGGAAAAGAGATCGTTAGGAAGACCGAGACGACGATGGCTGGACAACATTAGAAGGAATCTTCGAGAAGTAGGTGTTTGTGATGAAAACTGGCTTGATATTACCCAGGATAGATCCCAATGGCGAACGTTTGTTACTACGGCGATTAACTTGCGAGTTTCGTAAGCCATAGAGTAAATAATTTTTACTTTTTGTTTTGGTCAATGTTGGATTTAGACAAACCAAAACATTTCGAATATGTGCCAAAAACATTTTATAATTTTTGATAATTATTTTGATACAAAGAATATATTAATGTAAAAGAAATTATGAAATAGGTTGTAAATTAAAATAACTTTTAAAAAAGAGTCTTTCGAAGTTTGGACAAATCTTCCTCATAGTTTATTCTACTGGAGTGGTCGACGTTGATAGTTTGAACCAATCATACTTCTCTGATGACAACTTACCTGTCTGTAAGCACTTTGTTGTTTTTTTAATGATTTGATACATCAAGTTCTTAAATTGTTCATTTGAATAATTAACATGGCATTCACACATTCGATTTTTGGTCCCCAGAAATTATTCCTCTCTACAGGAGCATTTATTCCAAGACATAACTGCACGAATTTACACATTTTCTCTAATTTTGGGATGGTTGGTTATCTCTTGCTGATTTATGTTCTTGAGAAGCGGTAATCATCTCAGTTCATTAGTTTATTTAAGTTTAGCCCACTCTACGAAGAGATTATTAGTGAGGTAAGAATAAAGTACACAGTTTGTTCAACATATCGTCGAGTGATGCAGATGGTAAAATGTCTAAACGGTGTCCAATTCTATTCCAACCTTTCCGCTTAGGTTGTTTAAGATTAACCAATGAAATTCGGGACTTTTAATATAATTTCGGGACACCGAGACGAAACCCTAAAATTCGGAACCATCCGGAAAATTCGAGACGCATGGTCATCGTATATAACAATCCAACAACAACAACAAAACAATTCTACAGTAATAAATGAAATCAGTGTTTTTTTCATTTCAGATTCTTATAATAATCCTTTGGAAATTTACTTTTACTGAGGCATAAATCTGGTGGCAAAGGAAGAGTATTGCAAAATTCTGACAATTTGTGTACAAGAGCTCGCTGAACCAAGCTCAATTTAGGGTTTCAGAGGTAGAGGTGATGTTGTGAACGAACATTTTGTCTGGGTAACTCTTAGCGGAAGAAAGTCGTTTGGTCCTGAGTGTGCCCTGCATTATTTTATAAATACATTTTAAGTCGTTTATCTTTCCTCATGTGTCTATGTTTTTTTTAAGTCAAGAAAATTCAAAATGCCTACCGTATGTTAGATTTATGTTGGAGGTTGGATATCCTGTGTTGTACAATG
>JAGDQP010070787.1:0-10713 GCA_022664845.1 Lepisma saccharinum
TGAACGGTTGTAATCTGTTGCACTATGTGCCACTGTCTGATTTTTTTAAAATTTTGTTGTAGGGGGCTACTATTAAGTTGGCCCCACAAATTTAAGAGCTTATAACTTTTAAACATTGAAAAACGCGAAACTTGGGTGCAAAACTGTGCAAAACGAGGAAAAACTGGTACACTATTTGTTTCCGAAAAATTTGACTTAGGAGGCTCTACCACTAACATGGGCCCCCAAAATGGAAGAGGCCACTAACCGTTGCGGAGCGAAACATGAAACTTGGGTTCAAAACGGTGTAGAACGATTGCAATCTGTTGCACTATGTGTCACTACCTGATTTTTGAAATTTTGCGGTAGGGGGCTACTATTAACTTGGCCTCCCACAAATTTCAGAGCTTATAACTTTTAACCATTGCGGTGCAAAACGCGAAACTTGGGTACAAAACGGTACAAATCCAGTGCAACCGATACACTATTTGTTTTAAAGAAAATGTACTCAGGGGTCTACCATTAACTTGCCCCCCCCCTAAATTTAAGACCTTATAACTTTTTAACCATTGCGGTGCAAAACGATAGGCTATTTATTTCTAAAATTTGGTGTGGTGGGGGGCCAAGTTAATGGACCCAATCGGAACACCAACTTAGAAGGCTTCAACGCTTCCACCAAACCTACGACCCTCTCCGTCTTTCCAAATTCTGTTCCTCATTCGGAGCCTTCGCTTCTTCTTTCGTCTGTATTCACATTCATCCTCACCCGTGCTAGAGGAATCGCTATTGATATATCCACAGTAATTATTCTCACTCTGACTGCTTTTCCTTATTTTCTTGCAAACAGTTTTTCCTCATCTCTTGCGCTGATCTTGTTTATTGGTTCGGTGATTACGTTTGCATACCCCTAGGGTATATTGAGCTGGTCTCATATCTCCACTAGCTTCTTGACTGCTTCGAGCAACTCCCATCACTTCTTCCTGGGCATCACCTACATCTGGTTCCTTCCTTGGATGTACCATACCCTCCAGGGTGCCGTCACCAGGTATCGGTACTACTACCTGCCGTTCCAATTCATTGTCATTTTTCAATTGAATACGATTGAAGAAGTCATATTTTGCTCTATTTCTACACGCATTTTCTCTCCCACTGTTTGTAACACCATCAAGTCCTTCTCTTCTATTTTCCGTTCCATTGTATATTGTATCGTTCATCTTTTTTCTACGATTTTCTGTTCCAGTGTTCGTTGCACCATTGAGCTCTTTTCTTCTATTTTCCTTTCCAGCTCAATGTGAACCTGTTTTTCAACTCCTTCTAATAGATCCTGTTTTGCCTCTAGAGTTTTCATCATATCCTCAACCATCTCCTGGCGTTGTTTAAGTGTCTCAATCTCATGTTTCACTAAATGACTAACTTCTCACACCTCAATCATGACATTGGTTACATCTTCACTTACTCTTTGAAGATTTAAATCAATTCGTTCCAAAGTTTTTCCATCTTACTGGCGTTCAAACGCATTTCTTTTCTCAGTATTTTCTTCCATTTACAGGCATTCAACTGTATTTCCTCTTTTATTTTTCTTCAATTCTTCGGGTATTCAACTGCATTTTTTCTTTCATTTTACGAGCATTCAGCTGCATTTCTTATTTCACTTTACAGGCATTTAACTTCATTTCATATTTTACTATGTTAGCATTCAGCTGCATTTCTTCATTCACTTCCATTCTCCGGGCATTTAGCTCCACTTTGCTTGCTACCTGCTGCACCATTAACAACTTAGTTTCCCACGACTTGTTTGCTGACTCTACCACTTCCTCAGTCACTGTTTCTACCTTGACTAATTTCTAGTTTGCAACTTCGGTGAACTAGGAACAGTGCTACTGGTTTGTCCTTTCTCATATCGGATATGCTCTCTTACACTGAAACGGCTTTGAAACTCCGTTTCATGGTATTTATTTCCGTCAATTTTGTTTTATTAATGTCGATCTTCAAAGGAAAGATTTTTACTGTGTTGATCTCTAGATCCTTAATACTCTTTGGCCATCGTCTATTCTTTTTCGAGCAAAGGTATTTATTATCACTTTATTTTGTTTTCTTTATTGTGGCATAAGGTTTCTTTCTCTTCGAACTACTTTTGTAGCATCTTTCATCTATTACAGATTTTCTTACTGCACAAACAGTGTCATCCGTTGTCATTGGATAAGAATCAATGATTTATCTTAATCATGTGGTTCTTTGCTATTGGCATAATCTTCCCGCCAGAGTAAAGCCTTGCTTGTAAACATTTATTTAATTTATATAAGATTATTTAATATTTTGTTTTTTCCACTTTTGAACTTTTGGTTGTTTGACCTTTACATTTGTGAACTGAAATGTGAGAATTGTGGTCTTTCTAGTCTGGAATCATGACCTGCCAGATTTTTTTTTTGGGGGGGGTGGATGGCGTATTTCGTTTGTCACCGGTGTTGAAAGGGAGGTGTGTCCTTCAAGAGTTGGATCAAGATGAAGCCGTACTTAAGTACCGACGACTGAGCTTCGTATTTAACAAAATTTAATATATTAGTAAATATATTCTTCATAATGACTTCTCAGCTGTCTGATAGGTAAAGTAAAGGTGCCCGCAATTGAAATCAAATTAAGTTATCTTCGCCGGTACCGGTTTGAGCCAGAAATGTTTAAATATTATTTCGAGGTCAAGATTCGTTTCTTCTCATCTCCTGTTCCTATGGTGGAAATAGAGAAGACATCTTAGTTTTTCACCAGAATTTGAGTTTTCATGCTTTGGACTTTTGAAGTGTAAAGATCTTATTCAAAATTACACTAAATTTCATTCTCAGTGTTACTTTTGTACTATTTAGAAAGATGTATAATTATTTTGGTTTAATTTTCTTAGTACAAAGTGTAATTTACAGCATGCTAGGATAATTTGGTTATGGCGACATGGGCTGCCTATATGTTTAGGATACTGTGCTATATAATAGCCATGATCCGGTAGCAAAATTCTCCCTCGCCTTCTTATCATGATGAAAGTTTCTCACATTTGTGTTCTGCAATGTTTTATGAAAGTTTAAATATAATTTTTAGCTACTTCTACAGAAATATTTTCGTTTTGGTAAAAGTTCACTATAGCTTTACGTACGGTGAAAGTTCAGTACATACGCTCAGAGGTAGGTTGCGTTCGTTTCTTTTTAAACGTTCAGTATGTCAAATTGTACTCGAAAACATTAATATTAATATAATATAGATCGTGAGATTCGCTTCTGAATTAAATGTGTTAAAAGATTTTAGGTCACTATAACCGAAATTATTCTACCATAGAAATTCAACTTTGCTGTGATAGATTTTGTATGCATAGAGCTTCACTCTATCTTCCTTGTACTTGAAATTCGTACTGTTTTGAAGTGTTTTGTGGAAGTGCTTTCAATGGAAGTGGCCCAACGTCGACTGTAATTTTACGTTCAATGTTTGAAAATGTTAATATTTCGAAATCGTTGTTACACCTGACATTACACTAAAATATTCTTATAAGAAATATGCAGTGATCACAAATATTTTGGAAATAAGAATTTGGACTTGAATTGCTAAGGGCAAACATGTTTTGTTAAACGAAATATATAGAACTGATTTCGAATGTACAGATAAATTTCATTGGACTAAAACTATTGAAATCAGAATTATTTTTTTTAAATCGAAGTCACGATCTGTCGGGATCATTTTCTTTAACTCATGTATATTTCAGACTCTGTCAGAAATGACTGTTTTCCCGAGTAAATTTGTATAATCTAACCTGGCATAAAATGTTACTCTGAAAATTTGGATCTTGAAATTAAATTCTTTTCATTGAAATAAACAGTGAATGAAAAGGGTTTACAAATTTTCATTTGAAAAAAATTAACATGTAGGAAGTAGTTTAATATTTGATTTCTGAATAAGGTATGCATTTTGCACGAAAATTTTATATTTTGATGACAATTGCTGTGGGCAATACAAGTGTTGTTATGAACCGTAATTTTAATTTTCTTTAAGGTGAATCCGCGTAATCTAGTTATTCTAAATTTATAAATTCTTCGGCCTTAGTTTAATATCCATTCATGAACGGGTTGATTCGTGCTATTGAAATTGGTACATTTACTACAGTGACCACAAAAACCAAGTGACAATATCGGTCTTCTGGCGGATAGGTAGTTTACTAGAACTTTCGTTTCTTCTACTCCTTCCCTTTCTGTCAGAATACGACGAATGCCACTGGTGTAACTAACCACCACGGGTTCTACTGTATTTATTATAAGGTTCGTCATATGGTTTAGTACGTTTTAGGGGCCCTTGCAGAGTATTATTTTAATGAGTGCCAAGCGATGTCTTTGTTTCATATGTTTTAAGATTAAAGTTAAATGTTTTAAACTCTGTGCTCTTATGAGTGTTTCTGGATAAACTTCAGTTTATTGCCTCAAGTCTGATGACTGTTTTCTTGGAGGTTCCCGCTACTCAAGCACCTTTTAGTGCTTTGGGGTTGGTCGTTCTCAAAGTTCTCTCTTCTGGTGGATAGGAGAATTTTTCTTCCTCTTCCTCCTCCTTTTCCTTCGTTTTAGCTTACGTTTTTCTCTGCGATGCTTCATTGAATAAGTACCTTTTTAATAATCGCGTGCTCCTTTTTTGGGTTTCTCCAGTACTTGAATGTTCTTTCAAGTGTAATATTTTTTTCTGCTGTACCAGTCTGGTGCCTTATTTTACTCGTCTGACGCGTGGTTGTGGGTGATGACCCAGGCTGGAGAAATTGTGTCTTAGCTCTCGTGTGACCTTGATTGAGAAGGTTCAGCTAGCAAGTTTCCAGTCTCTATGTCTTTGATGATGACTCTTTACGAGTTTTACCCACTGGCCCGTTAGATAGTGAAGTTTCACATTCCTTGCTTTACCCTTCTTTAGGGGAAAATCCTGTGATTGCGAAGTGGAATTGAATTTTCATATGCTTTGCCATTTCGACTGTTTCTGTTTCCGGCGCCTGGGCCCCTGATTGTTCTTTGGCGAGAAGATTTTCGTACAACACGTCTAGCATATTACCTTCTCATGGGTCTCTTTTGGTTCTCCCATGACACCTTGGATCACTTTCTTTTCAGCTTCAGTCTTATGTACAAGTCGCATGGATCTCTGTTCTGGAATCTCTTTCATAACTATTTTAGTTATTTCCTTAATACTTTCCAAGGTTCGATAGGTCCCTTCCTTCACCACTTCTTCCTCAAAGTCATCATTTCTATCAGTTGTGACGTAGAGTTCTCCTTTCTGGATATTCTGTGACCGCATTTTTCCCTCACGCCGACAACACTCCCACAGCATGAGTGGACCCGTCAATATCATCTGTTCATAATGTAAAAACCCCATTTCAATTCGCATCGTAGCTCACACATGACGTAATACCACTTCTTCTTGCAAGTCCTACACGGAATAGACCTGTCATCGTCAAATCTTACCAGCCCCAAGCATACCGGGATCTCATCAAGTTCGTTCATTATCCATGGTACATCTACTCCTCCGGGTCCTACTGTCTCGTTGAGGCTCTTTCTGTTTGTTCGCCACCTCCTGTTCTCGAGATTTCTTAATACAGTTGTGCGTACATCTCCCGTTGAATCCTGTACCCAACTTTCCATTTTTCTTCTTTCACTTTTACCATGGGTTCTTGCATTACTTTATCTTCCTACCTTTCTCCAAAGCTGACGCATCCTGCTGCTCCCTCGGGTCCCTGTTCGGGAGCCATATATAAAAAGTACGATGTCCACTGCTAGGTGCGCCAATAGTAGTTATTGATGGTCCCGTGTAGGTCTGACCCGAAACTGCTACGAGAAGAGAGTGTAAGAAGATTCATTGAAGTAGAACCATAGTTTTGTGAAGAGTACGTGCCACAACCACTACACCAACGGGGTACGTAGTGTTCCGGTGAGCTTCCCAAGGGTCGTCCAGTACTGCTGCTGAAGGTCGGCGAAGAGACCAATCATTAAGAAGATAGACGTTCCCGTTAGGAGGTCGATTCTCTCTCTATGTTCTCTCGAACGAGAGGTAAGCGCTCAACAGTATGTCCTCTTAATGAGAAAGGGCAGTTGCTCCGTTGGGACCTCTTTGCAAGAGACCTGCATGTGCTGAGAGAGAACTCTGAATGAGAGTCCAGTCCTCTGGTTCAGCGATCTCTCCTTTGAAGAGACTACCAAACCCAATTATTGGCCTCTTAAGAAGAGAGACTGAATAGCTGGCGAGAACACCTCAAATAATTCCCGTCGGGTTGCCATCACCACGGTACACGACGTTTCACAGCACTACGATGTGGCCCCACTACAACTACTTCGCGCTTTCGACCCGTTTGCCGCAATTTTACCGCGCTGTCAACTAGTTACCATACACTAACCCATGACTTTTGGCACTTCCGTGTATATATCGTTCATATTTAAAATATTTCAATAATTTGCATATACAATGTGTCCCTGAAATAGTGGTGCAAACTTCGGGATAATTATTTACATAAAAACAAAAAATGAAGTTTCTTGAAGAAATGCCGAAATCTGATTAGTTTCGGAGCTAAAGGTGTTCAAAGTAACGGATCCATCGTCACAAATGCCCACAAACCTGATAAGTAATGGCGTAAGCGGTGTCAACTTAGCACATCACACTCGAAGCAGTACCCAATACATCTATCTAAGTTATGTTTATGATTGGCAATACTGTTAGAGGGGATTTCTACGTTTTGTGGTTCCATTAAACCATGTAATTCCATAACAATGAAATTCTTATATTGCGAAACCTGTCTGTGCGATACTTCCTCAATCAAAACAATGTTTAATGAATTGGGTGCTGCTTAGAGTGTGGTTTGCTAAGCCGACACCGCTTACTTCATTATATGCCCAGCTACCACGTCATTTGTGATGATGCCGCCGTGATTTTGAGAACCTGTAGTTCCGAAATTATACATAATTTTGAATTTCTTCAAAGGAACTTTTTTTCATGGTTTAATGTAAATAATCACCTTCCAAAATTTGCACCATTAATTCGGGGAAACCCTGTATTTTCATATTGAAAAAAATATTTAACCTCGAATATCCTTCATATTAGAGATCCGTTGCAAAACGAATATCGTTTATGTCAATGATCGATGAAGGTCGAATGTCACATATATATCGAAAGAATCGTTCAAAATTGATATTGTACATAATGAAATAGTTTCGATAATTCAGTCTTTACATACAAAATAAACTGTTGGAAATCAACCATGGTTCATATCAAAATATCGTTTGAAATATATATTCGATGTATTGATTTTGACTTCTTGTTATATTGATGTTTTGATATCGCAAAATAGTGATCGACATATCGAAAATTCGCATAACCCAGTTATTAAGCACTACTATCTCTGAATGATGAGTATTTTATTTGAGGAATGTGCAGTTAATAAATTACTTATATTCAAATGGTGTTATTCCCCTTTAAGATTATATTCAAAGTCAAATTTTAATAATATGAAAGCATGCTAACTGAGGAGAAGGGAAATTAGATTGGAAACAAACCTCATCAAGGTCAGAAGTATAAAAGAAGTAGAAGGACGTGTCACCATATGACCTTTGAGCATGAAGAATCTTTGTAATTATAATATCTTGTTTACGGCAGAAAACGCAATCTTTGGTTCGTTGTCATTAATCAAAATCGATGATGAAAAATATTAAAATGCATTTGACGTGTTTAAGGTCACAAATTACTCCATCAAATTCTCCTTGTAGATAATAAACTATATGTTTAACATATTGCCTTGTTTTCTGTTTCATAATTAGAGACATATTGTATTAGAATTTATTGTATTATGTATTGAATGGGCTGAGAAGTTATTTATAAATGTTGGTGTCTTATAAACTAATATATTACTTTCTTATATTTTCTTTCTTCTGGTCTCCAGAGTTTAGAAACGGAATATTGTAAGTCTAGCGAATTCGCTATTCCTGATTCTTCGCTGTTTTAATAATTTAACCTTCCCTTTATTGTGAAGTCACTTCATAAATGTGACTCATTCTTCAGTGATCTCAACGGTAGAGAGGAAAAGTAGCAAAGTATGACTTCATTCACTATCATGAAAATAAATATTTGTATAAGAAGAGAAAAGCTAAAAATATTTTACTCCGGCGGGGATTACATAAGCTGAAAACTAAGTAAGAGTCATCCTGAAAAGTAGTAAAGGAAACTAAAATCTCAAAAGCGTTGCTCAAAAAGAGTGTCTATGTAAGGCAAGATTCAACCCTAAAAGTTGCCGATAAGTTTTTAATATGTAAATATGTTGCTGAACGTTTGTTGTAACGTTCCTATCTTATTTTAGAGGTTAATAAGTAAAACGAAGCAAGTGACGTTTGAAAATTTAAATATGTTCTAATTTAAATTTTATCTCTAATCTTTAACAATCTATTGCTTGGGCCGGAAAAGGTGTTTGAGTGAATATATATATATATATATATATATATATATATATGTTTAGCACGAAATATTGGGTAATTCCATAAGAAATTTCGTTTCTTTTTTTATGACATATCTTGAAAATAATCTTCAGTCTTCATATTCAAGATATTGCCTCAGTCTTACCTGCTGATTCTACAGTTCTCTGCTACCTGTCAACCAGTTTTTTAATAACGCGCTTGAGGAAATCTGTGTATTTGGACGAAAAATTATTCCCCATGGTTCGCCGCACATCCTCTATTTTTCGGAGTAAGATGATTTTAGAGACTGTGAAACAGACTGAAATCTGTAGTCTCAATATCCCGTAATTAAGGTGAGTAGGGAATTTTCACCCATCCAAATTTCTGCAATTTCACACAGGTTGTCGTGTTGAAGTGCGTTGTTTCCATGGATCAGTACGCCCTTACAATTAAGCAATGTATGTAATGTTGCCCAAGGGACGAGACGAGACAGAGAAATGTCTTGGAAAACTAGACGAGACAGAACTGTCGGAATACACTACATATGTATTTTTGAGACGAGACAGAACTGTCGCAATACACTACATATGTATTTTTGAGACGAGACACTTTCTGGACAAGACATTTTCGAGACGAAACATCCTGAATCTCGTCTCGTAGGCAACACTAAGTTCATGGCATTTGTTCAGAAGTGCAGCCCTTAGCCTTTCCAACTGCAGGGAGTAGACCGCTGTGATTTTTTGTTCTGAAGCATGAAATCAAAATTGATGAAATCCCCACGCCAAACACACAACATCACTTTCTAAGTGTCCAGTTCTTGTTTTGCCATTGTTCCGACCACACCACCTTTAGGTATGAGCAGGGACTTTCTCAGGATTTTGGATCTTGGGCTGGTGTAATTTTTCACTGGGAGAAAAGTTCTCATCGAAACCAAGAGAAAAAATGAAGAAACGTAAAAAAAGAGCGTAGTTTCGAAACTAGAGACACCGAAATGAGCATGCCCTTGTCATAAATGACGTAATATTTCGTACCCGACACATCTACCTGAGCAAAGTTTATGATTGAAGGAGTACCGCATAGGCTGGTTTTGTAACGTAAGAATTTCGTTGTCAAGGAATTAACATTGTGAAATAGGCCCACACAGAAATTCTTTCTAAGCTGCATTCTTCACTCATAAACTTTACGCAGTAGATGTGGGTATAACTTCGAGTATGATGTATCAAAAAGACACTGGTTACGTCATTATTTGTCGAGATATGACGTCATTTATGACGATGCTGTCCTCACTTCGGACGTCTCTATCTGCGAAACTACGCTCTTTTTCACATTTCTTCAAAGGAACTTTTTTCTTTATTTCATGAGAACTTTTCGATACTAGCATATTTGACTCCCTATTTTTTCCATTCTCTATTTACAAAGAATCCGCAAGAAGTCATGAATATTTGACGAATGGAACTTCAAAGAATGAGATTCAAACTTAACTTTTAACTCTTACGTGCTTGTTTACCTTGTCACTTCTGTGTAAGTTTGAAATACCATCCTAGAGGTACCATGCTCAGATTGTTTTTAGTTTTTCATGACATTTTCTTCAGTGTTAAGAACCAAGTCCATTTACTACACACTTCAGTTTTTGAAAAGTGAAAAGTCCAGACTGTAGACTTGCAGAGTATGTTCATGAAATAAGGCTCTGTTCCTAACATTTTCTACCATTGCATCCCCTCACTTGTCCGATCTTCTTCGTGTCTTGCTTTGAGGCGAAATCGATAAAAACAAAATTTGCCTCTTATGTAGAAGTCATCATTTCTTGTGACACGTCTAGAAATTCTTCCATATTGTTGCACGAAATTTATGAATCACTGCATTCACGAACGTAATGGCATTGCAATTAGTATTTGTGACAGTCTGAAGTGACTTGCTCAGTCTTGCTAGCGACCTGTCTTGACAACAAAATTAAGACAAATATAGTAGAAGGTTTCTTTAACAATAGTAGTCCGAATCATCGTTAAATACGTATTGGAGGGACATATCACACTGTGGTAATTGCAACGTTAATTTCAACTCTGCTTTTATTTTAGTTACTGCTAAAGAAGTTCAAAATGGAGCTTTCTTTCTTCATTTTAGCTTTATATGTATAACGCAGACGCTGGTTGTACGGAATGACTAAAACTTTCACAGGCACATAACTGAGAGAAGACTTTCAGCTGAAACAAAGTCATGTCATGCTGTAAGAGAAAACAACGTTACCCATAGGCACCTTCGCACAACCTCAAGAAGTTTAAAATAGACCCGATTCATAGCA
>JAGDQP010070788.1:0-10713 GCA_022664845.1 Lepisma saccharinum
GCGTTGAAGCAGCATTTCACAAGTGACTTTGCGATTTTTCATTTGACGTTCATTCAAATCGTGTGGGACCCATTTACCCAGTTTATTGATCTTCCTCATTACTCGTAAACGTCTGCTGATTGTTTCTTGTGATACATTTAATGCTTTTGCCAATTGTTGTTGAGTTTGAGTTGGGTCATCCTCCAATAACACCTGCAATTGCTCGTTTTGGCACTTTTGTGGTCTACCAGAGCGCGCACTGTCTTTCACATTGAAATCACCACTTTTAAATTGACGAAACCATATCTCACATGTTCTAACCGGTGGAGCATGTTCACCATATGTTTCTACCAGCACACGATGACTTTCAACAGCCTTTTTCTTTTGATTCAATAAGAAAATCAATGCGTGCCGCAAATGTTATTTTTCAGGCACAAACTTCGAGATGATCACTGAACGATAAAACAAAGACGCTAGTGTTTGGCGGACTCAACTTGTGTGTGTTTGTAGTTTAATATCAGACGAACAAAATGACGTATGTGTCAAAATAATGCGCTGCGTACTTTTCGCTGGCGCCATCTCTTAGGTAAACCGGAAACTACTTATGCATACACCTGGTAAGGGCAGATTGCAAAGACGGAGTTTAGACTCTAATTTAGGCTTAGGCTTAAGCATCAATTTTCAAATGCACCAGCTTAGCCTAAATCATGGTCTAGCCTAGGTCTACACCTTTTGCAATCGGGCGTAAGAAATTACGAAGAGGTAATGTACAAAATATATATAGGCTTATATAGAAGTAATGTGCGGTGTATAGAATAACTTTTCGTGTGGTGATCCTTTTTTTCTTTTCTTTTCAAGAAAATTTATACTTTCCATGAGGTAAGGCTGTAATACAGGCTCTTGATGGTTCTCGCATATTAATTAGAAGGGCTGAGTACATTAGGCAGTTTTAAGTGAGTTGATATTCTGGTGAATATTACTAAATTTTGAAGCTGTACTCCCAGTGATAATTAAAGTTGATTTACTTTGCGCTCTAAGTTTTAAGCAATATATCAGTGTCTACTTCTTTAGTTCTCAATAAACGAAGCTTATTTATGGTATTTTGCTGTGGTGAAACGTTAATATAGACTTTCCTAATGATAAGACATGTTAAATATGTCTAGTAAATAGGAAGTTTTTAATTAAAACGCTGGCTGTATGAACAAATGTTCAATTTTTTTCATAGTTCAATTTATATAGTCACCTTGGTATATTTAACTAAATATATTTGTATGTTCTTCAAATTAATATATTTATAATATTGATCAATTGAAAACTTCAGGAGAGTATAGGCCTGTACAAGCTATTCAGAGATGTTCACTACAGTACTACAAGTGTGATATCTAATCATGATAATGTTATTTCAAATAGTACTATGCCAAATTATAGAATATTTCAAATGATGGCGGATAAAGCAATTTTAGGGGATTTTAGATGTTATTCACTTCTTAATTCTGATTTTTGGGTGACTTATTTGTTCTAATCTACTATTTGGAGGATTAGTGTCTTGAAATATTACATTGGAAGTGTTATTATCGAATTCTCTGGGGTTTATTTCATTGACAAAATTACAATTAGTGATGGGTAATTACCCTGAATTTGAATTTTAGTAATGGCCTTTAGGTTTCTATACCTCAAGCCGGGATAGGGTAGGGGAAGGAATAGACCAGGGTCTAAGCTCAAGATACCATCCCGGGATTTGCCTGGTGTTACTGAGGAAAAACGCTGAAAAACCTGCCAGAATAGTCGATCACTGGTATCAAGCCCAGGACCTTCCGAGTGCAAACCCAACGCCAATAGTTCATCTGGTATAATTTAGTGTACAGCTTAATAAAACTGTGAGTGCCGTTCGACTGTAAAGGTTTACGAAATAAATATTTTTATTAATTTAAAAGCGGTGCTTGCAAATAAGCAAAACAGAATTTTACGCCAATTTGAAATACATTCAACAAACTATTGAAATACATGCTATGTAGGTGGGAAACAATTACATCACGTTGTTTCAAAATCGTAACTTGAAAGATAGAATAGCCCTATTTGAAAATAGACAAAAGAGAATATAGTTAAACAATTTTCTAGATGGAGAAAAAATATATACACTACGTTCCATAGTGAAACGACATAACACATCGTGACTGTTTATGTATAATTCTATCTTGCATAATATGATGCTTAATGTGTTATGCAAAGAGAAAGACCAAAGCTATAAACCAAGGAATATTACAAGCGCAACTATTATTTTATGTTCATGACCTTGAATTTTTAAAACATTGTACAACAAGTTTGTACGCCTTCTATCAAGGAAATGGGAAGAATCTTGCGCAAAATTCTAAATACTTTTTTCCCCTTTCTCTCTGAAGTTGAAGTGAATGTCAGATGATACGACTTGAAAAGAAAGCATGAACTACAGTAAAACTCCAATTATCCGACTTTGCGTGTTATCAGCCGTGGCTTCGCGGAAGTTCTCAACGATTCAACACAGTTTGAGTTGGAGGTACTTCCTTTTCAGAAGAGTTGGAAAAAGTGATGCGTTGCAGCCTTCACTATCCATAGTAACGGTCTTTGTTATTACCAGAGGTCAGCCATGTATCTAGAAATTAGTTTTGGGAAAGGTCCACAGGCTTCCGGTGTGGGGAGGAGGGATGGTCCAAAGCATTTTTGGGTTTGATATCCATATTAAATATGTTCAATTATACCTAAAATTATACTACTTCTGCATAAAACTGAATTTCGGGGGTCCGACCGCAGATAGATACCTCACTACCAGAGGTGTACCTCCTGTATAAGTTTATTTGCAGAAAGCTGATTACTATTATTATTATTATTTTGTTGAAAATTTTTGTTACCACATGTTACTTAAATCAATGGCTTTATGTAGTATTAACAAAATTTACTTTAAAAATACACTTTATTTTCAACTTTGTAAGACATGTTCACATCTATTCTGCATTATCCAACACTTTCTCTTATTCGACTACCCGGATGTTCCGCTTGGAAAGGAAAACCATAGTTCTACTGGATCGGAAAACGCAACATGTGGTAACAAATAATTTCAACAAAAACTTAAAAATAAAATCAACTTTCCGCAAATAAACTTATGTAGGAGATGCACCTTTGACAGAGACGTTTCTAGGAAGGAGGAGGGATCGGACCTCGAAATCCAGAATCTTATGCAGAATTAGTTTAATTTTAGGGTAATAGGCCAAATTTCTGTGCGTGCGCGTGGTAATGAGGACTGTCACAGTACGGCGAAATCATTTGTCGAATTTTGAAAACAGAAAACGAGACAAAGAGAATATATTCGGATAATTACTTACTGCAAAAATTACTATATTTGATGGCACAATGCAATGCACTACAATAGGTTCAAACACATACAAAAGAAGAAACAAAAGAGTCGAAATTATTTACATGTGTTGTCTTAATCAATTTGCAATATTACTGCTAACACTGTTCGTAGGGTTGCAAGATGCTATAACTACAGGGTCCATTATGAAAGTAATGCGCATGATTTTATTGTGACGCGACTATCCATGGCAGCGCGGTAAAACCGGTCGGGCAATGTGGTGGGGGTCTACCCTTCCAACGCAGCCGGTCGCCAGTTTGCGGTAAGTTTGCTCCGAGCAGTGTTAGCGGAAAGACGTGCCTCCGCGTGAAGTGTTTTGTTCTACTTTGTAACACGGCGCGATAGAGCGTTCGCTTGAACAGCGATACGCCATCAAGTTTTGCGTGAAGCTTGGAAAGAATTCAACCGAAACATTCTAGATACTTCAAGAGGCCTGCAAGGACGACTGCATTTCAAGGTCACAGTCCGAGAGGTGGCACAAGGCGTTCAAGGAGGGCCGGGAGGAGGTCGCCGACGAACGCCGTTCTGAACGCCCAACAACGGCCAGAACCGACGAAAACGTGGATCGTGTGCACGAAGTGTTGCGTTCCGACCGTCGATTGAGCATCCAGCAAATTGCTGACACCCTACACATGTCCACATTTGCGGTACATGGGATAGTGACCGAGGATCTGCAAATGCGCAAGGTCTGCGCGAAGCTTGTGCCGAAAGTGTTGACGGAAGATCAGAAAGAACTTCGAGTGTTGCGCTGTCAAGAATTGTTGGATTTGATTCAAAATGAGCCGGAATTATTTAACTCTGTCGTAACCGGAGACGAATCCTGGATGTTCGAGTACGACTCAGAATCGAAAAGGCAGAGCAGCGAGTGGCACACAACATCATCCCCCCGCCCCAAGAAAGCGCGAATGAGCAAGTCTCGCATCAAAACGATGCACATTGTCTTCTTTGACGCCCGAGGAATCGTCCATTTTGAGTTTGTACCTCAGGGAGAAACTGTCAACTCAGCCTTTTACCTGGAGGTGCTCAAGAGATTGAAACGCCGGGTCGCGCGTGTGAGGGCTGACATCAAAAACACGTTCAAGATCCACCATGACAATGCCTCCAGCCACACGTCCTTCATCGTTACCAACTTCCTGGCCCGGAGCAACACTCCGGTGGTCCCCCATCTCCCTTACAGTCCCGACTTGGCTCCGTGCGACTTTTTTTTGTTTACCCGACTGAAGAGAGACCTGAAAGGAAAGCATTGGGAGACCATGGAAAACATCCAAAAGCATGTTACAACGTTCCTGAGAGACATTCCCGTCGAGGACTTTCAGGGTGCCTTCCAGGCGTGGCAGACACGTCTCCGCAAGTGTATTGATGCAGGGGGAGAGTATTTTGAAGAATTTTAAGCATTTGTACAGGTCCGATCAATAAATCTATTTTTCCCAGAAAATGCACATTACTTTTATAATGGACCCTGTACGTTCCTTGTACTCACACAGCATGAAATATTTCCGATACATTTTAAAAACCTTTTCGCTATTTTCGAAACAGTTTCTTTCCTGAAAAATGATTGAAAAACAATTTTTAGATATTTTCTTTCGTACTGGCAAGAACTTTAACGCCAGGAGATTATTTTGTAAATTTTTCCATCAATGACATATATATATACACTTAAAAATATAGTTCAGAATATATACTCCGGTAATGTTTCAAGCTCTTGCTTCAATGTGCTCTTAAAAAAATACATGCACATCTTTTGTCAACATTTATAATGACACTTTTCATAAATTTATGTTGAACAACATTTGGCCATTTTGAAGTTTATCAACACAGAATTTCAAGGTTTAACCAACAAAGGGAATCAAAATAAGTTTAATTAGCAGTATCTGGCAACCCTGTAAACGATAACAGAAACATTGCAAAATAGTTGTGACCGCTTATAAATCTTTTCGGATCTTTTAGATGCTTTTACATGTTTAAACGTACTGTAGTGCATTGTGCTACAAATATACTAGTTTGTGTAGTAAGTATTGATGTGTATATATTCTGTTTCTCTCCTTTTCTGTTTTCAAAGTTCGGAGTAGCAAAGAAACGAACGATGATTTTGCCGTTTTAAGATAGTCCTCACCAACATGTACACGAATAGAAATTTGGACTAATGTAGACTCACCATTAGGCCATTTTGAAGATTATCAACAAGGTATTTCGAGGTTTATCCCACAAAGCTAATGAAAATAATTTAAGTTCTCGATATCTGGCAACGATGTGAACAGTGATAACAGAATTGCAAAATGTTTGAGACAGTATTATATAAATAATTTCGTGTCTTTTACATTTGTTTGTGTGTTTAAATGTACTGTAGCGCATTGTGCTAATAAATAAACTAAGTTTTGCAGTAAGTAAAGACGCATATATATTCTGTTTGTCTCGCTTTGTGTTTTCAAAGTTCGGAGTAGAAAATAAACTATCTATTTCGTTGTAATGAGGCAACCTTCACCAACATATGAACGCACAGAAACTTGGTCTAATGTAGACTCACCATTAACCTAAGTCAGGATTCGACCGCTGGTATCGAAAGCCCGAATGCTACGCCAACCCTCTACCACTGAGCTACGGCGGCTCGGCTTGTTCTACAATAGAACTTAAATGAAGATACTATATGTCACATTTTAACCAATTAAATCTACTTTGCTAAAAGCCATTATGCGTATTCTACTGCCGTTTAAGCTAATTATATACTTTATGCATAAGTGGCTGTGTACTTATGTTAGATCTTTTTCAACATGATTTCATTGAAGTACCATCATGAAATTTGGGACATAAATTTTAATCAGAAGTATGTATTTAAATTTAACATACATTTTTTAAAGAAAATAATACAAATTTCGATTTTGAGTTTTCAAAAACAAGTTTTGTTTTATATTTACAAAAAAATATTTAAAGATTGGTATAATAAAGTCAAGTAATATATCAAATTAGCTTACAGCCCTTGAAATTCTGAAACGATTAGTGCAAGTTTGAGCTGTCTAGAACCAATAGTATATTTAGTTTGGGGCTTTTAAAGGTTTCAAAACGCGTAAAAAATTAGTCATTTTTTTATTTTTAACAATTTAAAACTCAAAAACCAAAAGTGAGAAAAAGATGAAATTTTGTATTTTTTTTCTCCTTACTAAAAGTACTATTTATGTCAAAAAAAAGAAAAAAAATAATTTCCGAGAGTTCAAGTTCCAGCCCATTGGTTGATTTCATACAGAATAACCCTGTGTTCAAATGAAAGCGAAACAGTAACTATGTAACCTATGCAACGTAAAACATTTAACAATGTAATTAAAACAAGCAATTATTTTTTGACTGAACTTACAATAGCATTTGCAAGGCCCTAATAGTAGATTTTTCTGAAAAAAAAAAAATAAGTCGTCTTAGATAGGTTATATAAATGGATCGGTAGATACCGTCAAAGAGTGAAACACTTCTTCATTAGGAAGAAGAGCATTAGTTTGCATGAATGTTTTGTATTTATGAACCACGTCTGATAGAAGTTATTGCCGTCTTCTGAACTGAACTCTGAACATATGCGGCCGAATACGGAGATGAAATTCACAGATTAGTTGCTTTAAATTGCAGTGGCTTTAAATTGTTATACATTATATTTTATACAATGCTTTTGGGCTCAAATTTCTGAAATTATGATTTATGATATTTTCAAAATTAGTAGAGTCTCCATATCCTTAGAGAATGTGAAACATGTTAAGGGTAAAAAGCAAATGTTTAAAGTGCTATTATGATTTTTATGGTGTTGGGTTTATCTACATGTACCGCATAAGTAACACGCGGATTGGACACACTATTGGTTAACTTGTAAATTTAAATAAAAAATTAATTTCATGTTTTACGAAACAAATTAATTTGCCTTTGAAACAACCTTTTGCATTTCTCAAATTAAATACACGAAAGAAAAGAAAAGAATGATACTGAGTAGGGGTAGATTAAAACTACTGCAAAACGGGCAAATTCATACGTTCGAATGCGCCCCTTCGATTGTGTACCAATGTTCCCCACGCGGCAATTTTAAGAAAGAAATCAATTTCCTGATGACTGAACTAAGTTTGTTATGCTGCATACAGACAAATTTGTACTCCAGACAATATATGTGTTCATACACACCAGGCATTTTACTGATAACTCAATAAACATATTCTACAGAAGCTTACGAGTCTAAAAGTAAAATCTTACTTTTGTCTTCGATAGTCGAAATCCACACAGCAAAAAGTAGCTGCCTCACCGCCATCTACTTGAAGCATGTTATGGATCTGGATACTGGAGACGCATCCAAAATCACTTTTGAGAAAATTAAGTGATTTTACTACTTACTACTACTCACTACTTAAGTGATTCTACTTCTAGTGACCCGAAATTGAAGCCAGCCCAAGCCATGAACACCTGGAAGATGAAATTGATTTAAAAAACAACTGATCATCACGTTCCGTACAATACCTTATTTAAAATATTCTAATCTTCCTCCTCTCTTCCTTAGCTCTTCATCCATTCTTTGCTTCCACACACCCAGGCATAGGCCAACCAATAAGACGCAAGTAAATCCCAATTAACCAGGCAAAATGAATCGAAAACCGGCGTCAAGTTGACCCAGATTAATTGTATTGGGTCAGTCTATTCCTCTGCCGTATCCAAATCCATGGCAGCATGTTAATGGGCCTACAACAGTGTTGCTCGCCCCTTAGTTCTTTCTTTTGCATTAGCAACAGCTAAGGACAGCGCCGGATTTCTAGCCTAGGTCCATGATTTCTAGCGCCGCCGTCCCTCCCGTGCTTTTTCCCTTCCCACCTTAACATTATGACAAATTTTCTACTCTGTGCTCTCCCCAGTTAGTTAATAATAATAATAATAATGATGAGATAATAATTATTTAACTCTACGAATGTGGTTATTTACAAAATATGGTTTAATAATGTTAATAATAATAAAATAATGGAATTCAATACATAGTCCTCCAATGAGTAATTTTAATTAAATTACCATAGGCTATTTGTGGAAGACGCGTTAAATACACTGAACAAGAAGATAATACAAACTATTTTTGTTTACACAAAATCACTTTTGAGAAAATTAAACAAAAAAGGATGAGTATTATAGATACATAAAAACAATTAAAAATCATTGTCCATATAACTGAATGTTATTTATCTTCAAGATAATTTTTAAGCGTTTTCATCCTTCGCACGAAGGACCCCCCCCCCCCCCCGAAATGCGCTTTAAATACACTTGAAAAAAACCTGAATTTTACCATCTATCTTGATGAAATCGACCCTCCTGATTCGATTAAGCAAGGTTTCAGTTGGATCAGGAGTCAAATTTTGGATCTAGAGACGAAAGACAATATTACAATTAATTTTTGGAAAGTAAGTTCGTTGGTGCTTATGGAAAACTCTGTGCTATGAAGTTAAAAGTGTTTTAAAGTATTCAATTCTGAGGTACTTGACAGTCAGCGAATTATGACGTCATAAACACCAAGGATTCCAAAATTGTAATATTGTCTTTCTATAATTTTCAAGAAGTGGAAAAAGTCTAGGGAGTGTGAAAAGGAACGTTAAATATTTTTTTTACCTGAAGAAGTGTCGATAAGAATTTCCCTCCCGTGCAGGTTGGTAGGGGGAGCGCTAAGCCCACAGTGGCGCACACACGTGTTTTCAACGTTGATTTTAGGTTCATTTCGTTGATTAATCGTTATCGGTTGAAGAAAAATACATTTATTTTTAAACCATATTTCAACAAATACGTCATTGCGTTGATAAGACGTAATAGCATGTTATTTTATACAATATGTTATTTTCAACTATGGTATAGATTTTGTTTATGTCTTTGTTATTAATGCTATGTCAGAAAATATAATTAAAAACTAATTATAATTAAAGACTAATGACACAAACTAATTTTTATGTTCTAATGTGGACGTTGAAAACAGATTGAATTTTAAACTATATTTCAACCAATATTTAATTTCGTTAATAGGGCATTAATGTAACGAGTTTTCAACTTTCTTTTATACCATGTTCTACATTTCGTTGCACACGTGTATTTCTAATTTAATTGCTTAAACATAATTAAAAGCAAATACAATAAAATTAACTACATTTTTCATGTTCTGATTTACATGTTGAAAACATATTGAATTTTAAACTATATTTCAACAAACACTTAATTTCGTTAATAGGGCATTAATGTGAAGTGTTTTGAACTATGACCTAGATTTTGCTTTACATGCGTTTTTCTAAGGTGACATATTACACTTATTAAGAAATACAAATTTAATACCTAGTGCAGCGATGCTCAAATTGTTAAGGAAGAAAAATCCACATAACAAAGAAAGAAGGAAAGTATTCTTTATTCTTATTCTTACATTATGGTGGAAGGACGCGTAGTAACTGCATTCTAGACTGCCTATTAATAGATACAGTAAAAGAGTAGTGGACTCTCCAGGTGGATCTGTGGATAAATGGTCAACGCGTCGAGCTACCAACGAGGACTGCAGAACGTTCCTGCTTCGAACCGCACAGGAGCAGCTGGGATTATTTACTGTTGGAAAATTAATAATATATACCATGATGAAAGCAACGGGCAAAATGCAACTAAATGTGTGTATACCAGTAGATAGAACTCTGTTTTGGCCAACTGGCCCTTGTCTTCATCGTCGGCTTCTTGATTTCAACTCGTTTCTTCTCAACCATTATTCAACGTCGAATAAACCGTTGAACAGGCGAACATTTCGGTACATTTACAACATTGAAATAACGTTTAATCCACGTATTTTTAACGTATTTGTGCTACTGGGGGGCGCCTTTCTTATGGCTATATCGATGTTTGGATAAAATCAACCACATCAAACTGAGTCAAGCTCATGCTACGCATAGTTTTGTCTTTTTTCAGTATTTTGATCTTGAGAAAGCTTTAAATGTAAACATTGTTCTATTTATGCAGGCTCTATTTGTAAGGTTCTACATGGTCCTTAATTTTTTCCTTTTTTTTTTTTGCTAAATATTTTTTTTTCGTCTCGCGTTTTAAATAACGATTTCTAATATTTCCTTGTAAAATGCACCCCTGAGAAAGCTGCGCCCATCCCCGTAAGCCCGGGTCTAATGGTATATCCGGCCCTGACTAAGGATGCTATACCAATAGCCCCTCTCCCTTAGACCTTGAATTTAGAAATTAGAAATGACAAGCGGTTAAGTTAATCAGAAAATTCCTAATGTGATGTTAGAAAAGAGTAATAACAAAAAGAATACATTTCAAGAATTTAGCGAAAAAGTGGAGAATACCAAAGTAGAACCCCTGAGAAGAGTACATCTGGC
>JAGDQP010070789.1:452-10713 GCA_022664845.1 Lepisma saccharinum
CACCTTAATATATAAATAAAAACCTGAGGTGGGCCGGGAACTGATCACCGGACCCTTCCGACGAAGCTCAACCCTACGTTCTCAGACCAGGTCATTCTTCTGCCTTTTTTTTTTTTTTTTTTGTCGTTGCACAGTGAATTCCTTCCGCTGCTAGGGGCAGTTCATCTTACGTGCCACATTTATGCTTTGAAGAAGAGGGAGAATAGATAATCCCGGAAGTAACATACATGAATTCTCAGATGAAAGATATTAAAATTAGTATTAAATACCGGATTATCTATTTCCTTGTACTTTTTTTGAAAGCTTTTTCTTGTAGGCTACGGAAATGTTTTGACTACGGAAATGCTCCTCTGTTAAACTCAAGCGTAAGAATGTGTCCGTTTCTCTCCGATTGTCACTATCCATAAATTATACTTACTTTCTAAAATCTGCAACATCTAAGGCGTATGCACAAGAACAGCAGTATCACTTAAAGTCACAAATCGGATTCGTGGAACAAACTCTTTATCACCCGCAGGACTATCAGGTCACAAACAAACGCTACGAATTCATGCATCAAATTGAAGAGAATTTATTTTTTCTAATTTATAATGCTAATAATACTACTACTAATCATCTTTCTAATAACGTTGTGATACAAATCTTATAGGGCCGAGAGGGATTTCTTAAGGACAAAAGAGGCATGTGTCGTAGTTATAGAACTTACTATTTTTTTTCTCTTATATGACTACTACAAGATAGACCAATTCGATTGAACATGAAGTACAGAAATTCTACATATCATTTTTAACGTTTCAAGTGAGTGGCTTTCGTAGCAAGTGGCAGTATTTGTTTAAAAACAAGGGAGAAGAGAATCGTTTTCAGAGGTGTAAAGTTTTTTTTCGTCTTCATGAAAAATTGCACTTTTTAATTATTCTTTGTACATCTGTTTTATGTCTATTTGTAAAATAAAAGTTACCGCTTTTATGTTTTATCGAAAAGATCCAAAGTCGTTTTACGAATGATAGCGGCCAGATGAAAAAGGAATTTTTAGAAAATGGCGGGACAGTGTTTTGAGACACTTAAAATAGGGAGTTTTGAAAGGTCTCAAACCTTCGTAATTGGATAATTACATTTTGTTATGACCTTTTCATTTTTGCAGATATTAAGGAAATTAGTTATTTCGTCTTAATAAATACGATTTCTGGCATTGTACTAATTGTATTGTTTTCAATTTTGATTTGATATTAATTTTATTTATTTTATTATAAATTTAACATAGATTTTTAAAAGCCTTTAAGCGTCTCTGGCTCCCGCGGGAATAGGGTTGGTAAGATGAAGATGGAAGATAGTTGGCCAAGGCATAACTTGGAGGTATCATCTTGGCATTTACCTGGGGTCACTGAGGAAAAGCTCTAGAAAAACACGGTCGGGATCGTTCCCAGGACCTTGCGATAGGATAGAATAGATTTTTTCGTCTGTGTACAACCTGTGATAGATAAGACACGTCAATCTCTCTGATGGTATTTAATTTTAAATTGAGTACAATTTACATCACCTTAAATTATTACTTAGTTACATATTGCGTAATAAGTCATCATTCAAATAATCATTGACAGCATAATAACCCTTGTTTACCAATATACTGAATATCTCAGATTTAAATTTATTAATATTATCAGGTAATTGGGCAGTTTATTATACTGTCTAGTACACAAAGGGTAAACACTAAAATGAATAGTTGCGAAATTTTGTCTTTCTACAAATATGTTTATTTTTTCTCGTGTATGATAAGTGTGTACATTTCTCGTGTATGATAAGTGTGTACATTTCTCGTATAAGCAAATAAGTGACTATTTTTCTTTGTAAATAATACGCTGTTATATAGGCACGGAACTGTTGGAATGTTTTGAGATTTAAACACATCTTTACATGATGACCTCGGGCTCATATTAAAAATACTTCTAACAACCTTGTTTTATATACAAAAAGTATTTACACTAACGTGATGCACCCCAAAATACTATTCTAAAGCTTATAAGAGCATAAAATTTTGCGTAACATAATGAAAGCAGAGTTTGTCGAGAGACTGTATATGATGAACCAGACACCTTTCAGTTTTTTTTATTAAGTTCAAGAATGTGATCATCCTATTTTAGCTTTTTGTTTATAGTTAAACCTAACAATTTACTTTTAGAAGTGTATTCTAAACTTAAAGAATTTACTACTATGGGGTAAACATAAGCGATCCGTGAGAAAGATGAAACTATAGCATTTTTGATTTGTCTACATTTATATTCAGACTGTGTATTGAAGCCCGTTCTATTAATCTCGCGGTCATTGATTTTAAGTTACTTCCTACTTCCTGATGAGTGTTTCCTGCCACTAAGATATTCATATAATCAGCGTACAAAACTACGTTGTCTGAATCTACGAATTGAGATAGATAATTTATATACAATAGGGATAACATAGGTACTAAGATAGAATCCTGAAGAATACCCTTGTTAATTTCATCCATTCAGGAATGGAAAGCCTTGCTTCTCTCATTAAGAGTCTTAGAGATCTGCTTTCTACTACTCAAGTACGATAAAAAGCAATCATATGAAACACCTCTGATTCCATGCTGAAATAGTCTCGTTAATAAAGTTAAGTGATGTACATTGTCAAATGCCTCAGAAAAATCTATAAATACTCTTATAGCATGTTGGTTCAGTGCAGTATCAATAGATTTTTTTCTTCTGAAAGCCACGTTGGCACAGGGAAATCAACTTGTTTACAGATATAATTTTATTTGAACGTGCCAACATTGCGTATTCAAATATTTTAGAAAATATTGATAAAGTAAAAATGGGACGATAATTCTGCATATCTGTAATGTTTCCTTTCTTGTGCAAAGGAATAACTTAAGCAATTTTTAGCCTGCATGGAAAAAACCCTGACTCAGAAGATAATTATAAGATAACAAAGTTGGTTTCCAATTAAAGGTATGCACCTTTTAATAACAATAGACGGAATTTAATCCAGACCTAATGAATTTGTATTTGACAGCTTCTGAATATGAGTGTATAACTCTTCAATTGCAACTCGAGTGAGAAACATATTTTGCTGTATTGAAATTTACTTATTTTAGATACCTGATTCCACGTTGTGTGGACACGGTCTTCGAAAATGTAGCCGTATAAAGAAAGTTATTATTAAATGCTTCTGCAATATCTTTGGGTTTAATGAGTATCGCATTGTTAATAGAAACACAACGAATTTCATTTTTTACTTATTTATTTATATTTTGATTTATTAAATTCCAAGCAGTTCCAATATTATTGCTAACCCTATTAATTAAACAATCGTAATAGCTCTTTTTGCAGTTCGTACAACTATATTGTATGATATGTTTTTTTTACAAAGATTGATGTAATTAAGCACATTACTTGACTGATTACTGGAATCTCGTTTTAGTATCTTATACTGAAATAGTTTCTGTTTGGAAATTTTAATCCCTAACGACAGTAACATTGTTTATTTTAAGAAAACGACACTGGAAAGCTACACTAAAATCATATGAGAAAGTCTCCATAAAAGAATTAAATTTCTCGTCGGTCTTTGGCATTAAATATGACAGTCCAGGACTCCTGTGACAATAAATAACAAAAATATTGAATATCTTCTTTCGAAAAGGACGTACGAGTATTCTATGTTTAGAAGAAAATAAATTTTCATTCATATATACCAGGTGTATGCATAAGTAGTTTCCGGTTTACCTAAGAGATGGCGCCAGCGAAAAGTACGCAGCGTATTCATTTGATATATACGTCATTTTGTTCGTCTGACATTAAACTACAAACACACAGAAGTTGAGTCCGCCAAACACTAGCGTCTTTGTTTTATCGTTCAGTGATCATGTCGAAGTTTGTGCCTGAAAAAGAACATTTGCGGCACGCATTGCTTTTCTTATTTAATCAAAAGAAAAAGGCTGTTGAAAGTCATCGTTTGCTGGTAGAAACATATGGTGAACACGCTCCATCGATTAGAACATGTGAGACATGGTTTCGACAATTTAAAAGTGGTGATTTCAATGTGAAAGACAGTGAGCGCTCTGGTAGACCACAAAAGTGCGAAAACGAGCAATTGCAAGTGTTATTGGAGGATGACCCAACTCAAACTCAACAGCAATTGGCAAAAGCGTTAAATGTGTCACAAGAAACAATCAGCAGACTTTTACGAGCAATGGGGAAGATCAATAAACTGGGTAACTGGGTCCCACACGATTTGAATGAACGGCAAATGGAAAATCGCAAAGTCACTTGTGAAATGCTGCTTCAACGCCACGAAAGAAAATCCTTTTTGTATCGAATTGTGACGGGTGACGAAAAATGGATTTATTTCGAAAACCCGAAGCGGAAAAAATCGTGGCTTTCACCTGGCGAAGTCGGTCCTTCAACACCAAGGCCAAATCGCTTCGGAAAGACCATGCTTTCTGTCTGGTGGGACCAGAGCGGTATTGTGTATTATGAACTCTTGAAGCCCGGCGAAACCGTTAATGCACAACGCTATCGCCAACAAATGATTAATTTAAATCACGCATTCATCGAAAGACGACCGGAATGGGCCCGAAGACATGGCAAAGTGATTGTCTTACATGACAATGCGCCGTCCCACACAGCAAAACCAGTGAAGACACCTTGAAATCGCTTGGATGGGACATCCTTCCGCACCCGCCGTACTCCCCAGACCTGGCGCCATCTGACTATCACTTCTTCGCATCAATGGAGCAAGCGTTCGCAGAGCAGCACTTCAGCAATTTCGAAGACGTTGGAAAATGGCTCGACGAATGGTTTGCCGCAAAAGACAAGCAGCTGGCATGGTATGCATCAATTACCTGAAAGATGGGCGAAATGTGTAGAAGCCGATGGCCAATATTTTGAATAAAACAAAATTAATTTCCCTGAAAATTACGTGTTTTCTTTACCACAAAAACCGGCAAAAACTTATGCATACACCTGGTATATATGTATATATTAAAAAACAAAAACGAAAGAGCTTTATGGTCTGAAAAGTCAAATTAATGAGTTTTGAAACTGAAACTTCTTTTGTACCTCCCAATTATAATTTGATCAAGGGCAGAATTTTCACCTCTAGTTGGAACATTTACTATAACTTGTAAGTTGTATCTTTCTAAAATACTTTTTAAATCAGTCGTCTTCTTTTAATCCATGAGCCAATTAACATTTATATCACTACAAATAATAATCTTAGGGATTTTTATACAAACGTAATTTAACAGGGATTTAATTCGTCTTAAAAATGTATTACCTAAACCTACTATCTAAGATCTGACCTACGGTCGCTCGGTAAATTTGAATGTGGCTGATATTTAATATTAAAACTACCGAGAAAGAACTTACTTTGCACATTATCTTCATTTTACAAGACAGCGTTTTCAAAGCTCGCAACTAAAGCAGCAAAGTTCGTAATTTTATTACATATTAATAAAGAAGTTGCAGTCACTGCTTCAAATGAGAAATATGTTACATTAATCAGCCAGGCTAATAGGCCTATCAGTCAGGAATTACCATCAACGAGTGCTTAAAATAACTATAATTTGACAATTGTATCTGATAGAACTGAAAATCATTTAGGGCAAGCACTTTCAGTCACCAGAAAACAAGTTGCGAATCCCACACATTTGACTGCTTCTCCATCAGAAATACGCACATTTCTGAAATCCCCTTCACCAAGGGCGTCGACAGGAATTTTCCCAGCGGGAGGCAATATTAAGAGAACATTAAGAGGACTCTCTATTCATGTTGGCAAAACTCATCAGGATTCTAGTAGAACGAGTGTCTCATTCTCTACTGCTATTGTTCTCCTTCCGGGATCGTCTTCCAGTCTAGTCCACAGCAATCCCAATGTGTTCAAGTCCTCGCTATCTGAAACTAAGAAGTTCCTTAGTAGGTTAAAGTCTTCTATTCCTCTCTTTGGTCTGGTTTCCAGAGGTGCATGCTATACAGTGGCGGATGCTCTCCATGCAGTGATTAGTAAATTAGTCAGAACAAACAATGTAAATACCTGGATGGATATTTTCTTCTTTCCTTATGCTGTTCTGCGCGTACCACAATAGTCTGATCATGTGACTAATCTCAATACTTGGGTTAAGCAAGGAGTTCGTTGTTGGCTCGACAATCATCGTGATGCCATTCCTTGCCCTTCAAAACAACGGAAAACGAACTCATTAACTGATTCTTTCAACATCAAGATGGTTGAAAGCAAGATTGTTATGAATTATGATCTATACCGTATATGATCCATACAATGTATATGATCCATACTGTAGAAAGCAGCTAGGGGAGCGTACCGGAAATGAAAATTCCGGGGGCAATTTGAAAGTGCAGACTATACCTTAAACTGGAACAAAGAATGTTTGCTGATACAATTTTAAAAATTGCCACAAATGTAAAAGATATTTAGGAATAACTAAGCAAGGATTGAGGGATCGCAGAGTTAGTTGTAAAATAAATCATTCCGTAAAATATCTATTACGTTTTATTCATATTTTACTAGTATTTTTATAGGCTATAAAATTTCAAATATAACTAAATATGCTTGGCCCTTTGGGAAGGGAATTATGGTAGCCTTTCCGAACATTCGCCTGCTTTTAACTTAAAGCAGAGTTCAGCATGATCGCACCCGGGATTCAAAACGGTTCACCTGATTGAAGGGCTAACACGCGACGAATGAGCCACCACTTTTGGTTTTCATTCCAATAGCTCTGAGAAAGGGTTAAAAATGCAGAGCGTTTGTAGTATTCTCAATGTGTGAGTCTATGAAACGAATGTTAATTCTCACTTTAGCAATTATTTGTGTTTAAATAAATTATATAAAAAAGAAATCTTTTTCAAAACGAAAAAGTATCCTTAAATATTTAAATATTTGTTCTGGTGATTTATAATTTTACATAATACATAATATTTGGAGAGTTAAAGGACTTGACTTACCAAAAGCTGAAAAAGTAACGATAGTTACATTTATTAAAACATTTTTTTCAAGAATGGGAATAACAATGGTAGAAAGAAGCGTTTGATTAAATTAATTTTCTAAGTAAATAAAATATAATTAACTGGTTCTTATTTTGTGTGTCTGCAATTTTCTGATTGTTGCTACATCAGTTGACGATAGGAATATGCTGCTCCGTGGCGAGGATAAGAGGATCTCATTGCATCTGACCGGATCATGTTGCAAATAAAAACGAATGTTTGTTCTCCTTACGCTATTTAACTGTTTAATGTGTATCCACTAGATTTGGTGTAAATACTCCACTAGATTCGGTGCCCTACACACACAACTGTGGGAGTCCCTAGCTCCAAAGCACCGCAGTGTTCTCATCTTATAATAAAATTCATTTTTTACAAAAGCTTCTTTATACTATTCGATGTGTCTTCACCAAACTTAGCTTGATTATTCCTCGATACCCAGGAAAATCGATTGTTGTGGTTTCCAAAACACCAAGTACTCCAGTTGCCAGTGTAGCCATCTTATGATATAATTTAATTCTCGCAAAGTTTGGGCAGTGTTTGACGTACATGCACCAAATTTGGCATGAATATTCCTGGATACCCTACGAATAAATAGACTGGGGGTGTTAGCAGCCTCTAAACACCCAAGTTGTCAGTGTTAATATTGAAAATTCAATTTTTGCATAAGCACTTTATATAGTTCAATATGAGTGCACTAGAGATGAATAAAAAATCGACTGAAACAAGTCACCTAACGCCAATCAATGCTTTCATTACTGAGCAGCCGTAACTAAAGGCCACTTTAGACGATCCAATTTCTCGTACGATCCCTCGTGTGCAATCCCATCGGTTACATTCTTTGATCGTGTAAAGCGCAGATCGTACGATTTTTCATGCTATCTCCGATGTGTTCTCTAAATAGAAACGGTCCTATTTTTCAGCGGATTTTTCGTACAATCTATGACAGCGCCCCTACTGGCAATATTAGTCCAGGCGCATTTGTAAGTTCGTGGGATTTTGAGTGAAGGGATGTTGCGGGTAGGTGGAATACCTTCATTAGAAGGTACCTAATCATGTGGTACCAGGTGGCAAGCCGAAAACTGTGGCAGGGGACCGGGAGGGGGGAAACAAAATGGCCGCCGGTAAAGTTCGTCTCTCTGCTTTTAAAGTGCTATAACTTCTACAAATTTTAAATTAAAACGTTCGTGGGTGTGCGAATATTTTAATAACACATTAGAAATTCTATTTTAAAACAATTTGTTCCCACAGCGACGCCATATTTTAAATATGGCGTCCTTAAATCCCAAAATTAATTATTCTCGATCTCTCTTCTTTATATTCAAAGGGAAATAATTCGTAAACCGCCACAGGTAGGCGAAATAACCATGAAATAAACGTTGTAGGCCAGTTCAAGGGCTTTCCAACAAGGTATGTTCCATTTCTGTATCTTTAAGACTAACGGAGATAGACTAGTTTATGTAATGGTAGGTGTATGGCTTATGACTTTTAATGCAGGACCAGAAAGATTGGTCTGACACCTACATTTGTAAGTTCGTAAGTTTTGTGTGAAGGACTGTTGCGGGTAGGGGGAATACCTTCATTAGAAGGTACCTAATCATGTGGTACCAGATGGCAAGCCGAAAACTGTGGCAGGGAACCGGGGGGGAGGGGAAACAAAATGGCCACCGGTAATGTTCGTCTCTCTGCTTTTAAAGTGCTATAACTTCTACAAATTTTAAATTAAAACGTTCGTGGTTCTGCGAATAATTTAATAACACATTAGAAATTCCATTTTAAAACAATTTGTTCCCATAGCGACGCCATATTTTTAATATGGCGTCCTTAAATCCCAAAATTAATTATTATCAACCCCTTTTCTTTATATTAAAAGGGAAATAATTCGTAAACCGCCACAGGTAGGCGAAATAACCATGAAATAAACGTTGTAGGCCAGTTCACGGGCTTTCCAACAAGGTATGTTCCATTTCTGTATCTTTAAAACTAACGGAGCTAGACTAGTTTATGTGATGGTAGGTGTATGGCTTATGACTTTTAATGCAGGACCAGAAATATTGGTCTGACACCTACATTTGTAAGTTCGTGAGTTTTGTGTGAAGGACCGTTGCGGGTAGGGAGAGTGCCTTCATTAGAAGGTACCTAATCATGTGGTGCCAGGTAGCAAGCCGAAAACCGTGGCAGGGGACCGGGAGGGAGGTAACAAAATGGCCGCCGGTAAAATTTGTCTCTCTGCCTTTAAAGTGCTATCAGGGTGAGTCATATGTTCGTAGCATTTGTGGCCCCGCCCACTTGATGCCGGAAAACCATGCGCAACGTGTAGAACAGTTGAAGGTGGTGGTAGCAGAAAGCCTGTCACGTGTGTGTTTGATCACAACGTTAACGGTGTGTGGGAGGAACTATGCGTTGAATACACATTTGGCAGGACAATGGCTGAGGAGAAACTTGTGTGTCGTGTGCTTCTGCGCCATTACTGGAAAAAGGGGTTGAATGCAGCAGCAGCGGCCAAGGATATTTGTGCCGCAGAAGGTGAAGGTAATGTCCACAGCTAGAAAGTGGTTTCAACGTTTTCGGTCTGGTGACACCTGCCTCTAAGACATGCACAAGAGTGGACGCCCTGTGACGACGGATATCGATGCCCTCCTGAACACTGTTGAAGGAAACCCAGGAACCAGTACCCGTCAGTTGGCAGATGAGGTCCAGACACCACAAACCAGTGTTGTTCGTCATCTGCATCAACTTGGGTTTCGCTCCAGGCAACCGAGAATGGTTCCCCATGATTTGACTCCCGCTCAAGCTCAACAACGTGTGACCGTGTGTGAAGAACTGCTTCGAAACCCAACTGACGACAGGTTTAGGCGGCGGATCATCACGACCGATGAAAAGTGGATCTTTCTTCGTTAGCCTGACGCCGGAAAACAATGGCATCGACCAGGTACCGAGGCGCAGCCAGAGGTTCAAAGATGGCGGTTTGAAGAGAAGACAATGTTGTGTGTGTGGTGGAATTTCGAAGGTCGGGTGCACTGGGAGCTCGTTCCACATGGTCGTTCCATAGATTTGACATTGTATGCTGAACAGCTGCAACGGGTATACGACATTGTGCGCCGTCGTTATCCAGCACTGGTGAACCGAAAGCGACTGCTCCTCCAATTTGACAACGCTCCATGCCACAGGTCAAGAAGAGTCCGCCAGCACATTGCGGACATGGATGGCGTGGACATTTTACCACCACCCCCTACAGTCCCGACCTTGCG
>JAGDQP010070790.1:496-10713 GCA_022664845.1 Lepisma saccharinum
AGAGGTGCGAGGGGTAAAAGTAATAAAAGTCCGGTTTAACGCTTTTTTTTCGAGTTTTTCGAAACCCCGGTGGTGGTGGGAGCGTATAATCTATCGGATGACAGAATATGTAAACAAGAAAAGTAGCGCAAGAAGAAAGAGCAAGAAACACGGGTACGCACAAATTATATTATCAGAAATAAAATGTACACATTAATTCCCTTCCTCACGGTTTTTGGGAATTTGAAAACTAGCATCTCGTCAACTCCCGTGGCCCAGTAAATCCAGTCACTGGAATTTGAGTTATTCTGTGGCGTTCAGGCAACTTTGGCTCAGGTAGGGTAAGGGTAAGGGCAATGATAATGTTGGTAACTAAAGCCACATAACTTATAAAAAATAGAGATACATTTAAAAATATTATACATCGCAATTTTACATAATATTACATACACAAAATACTAATGATGTAATTTATACAACCAACGGTTTACCTGCATAAATTTACAAAGAAAGTTATAAAATTGAAAATAGGGTAAGGCACCAGTCGTCTGACATACACTAGTAGTCGGCAATTTTCAAATAAATATCATTGAAACAAGACGTATGTCATTAAAATGGGCATAAAAATTATCTCTAGTTTTCGGACAGCTTTAACTTGATATTTAAGTTCTACCAGCTATTGAAAGTGACATTATATAGATTTTTTTAAAAAATCTGGCTTCCCAGCTTAGCTTAGAAGATGCCGGAAAAGTAATTTGAAAATGAAGAAGAAGACTCTCTTTAAATTTAGGGTAAAAGTCTTTGTCTGAAAACTATTAAAAACAATGCCGTTTTGACCTTATATCGTAAACAATACGAATAGTCATCTCTGTTAAGTATTGTATCTGACTTCTGGTATATAAGGTATATAGAATTCGACTTTTCCTCTTGCCGACCAGGGTGACCGATAAGTAGCGATACTTATCTATTATCTATGTTAAATTTGAGTGTAATCAGGGTGTTCCTGGTTCGATTCCCAACCGGGACACAAGTGATTCGGAATTCACATTAAACTGTAGGTCCTGTTCCTAGTATGTCATCGTACGATAGAAGGCAATGGCAAACCACCATCGGTTCACCTAGCTCTGGGATCTTCAGATCAAGAGCAGCCTTCGGACAGAACACTCATCATCATCATTGTTCTTAATAATTTAACAAGTCTTTTCAAAAATCCATTACTTACCAAGCCGCCGTAGCTCAGTGGTAGAGCGTTGGTGTAGCATTCGGGATGTCATGGGTTCGATTCCAGCTGCCGACCATCCTGACTGAGGTTTTTCCAGATTTCTTTTGCTCAAGCGCACCAAGCAAATGCAGGGATTGCACCTTTAACATAGGCCCTGGCCGACATCTTCTTGAATCCTCCTTTTCCCTGCTCCATCCCGGCCTGAGCCTTAGGTGCCTAAAGCCATCAATAAAATTTAACAGCACAATATTGGCTTAGAACTGTTTAAATTTTAAATAGACATATATATATATATATATATATATATATATATTTACACGAATATAACCACTTTATTTCCAATAGGCCTAATTGAAAACGATCCATTTTCTGAATGTAAGAATACTTATTTAATTGTATATTTCTCTTTGGTATTGAGGGACAGTTTTATAACTATGGATCTAATCTAACACGATGAAATACATAACTTCGCATCAAATAATTCTAATCAAAGATGTGTGTTTTCTTTTATATTTCTCAGTCGCCTAACACACGGTTATTTGTTACGAGGATTGGATTCATCACATTGTAATAATTGCAATGTAGTTTTAAGTATTCGTCACGTCCTTGTAGATTGTCCAGGATATAATCATCTCAGACAACGTTATAACATCTCCAATGACATGGCGTCATTATTAGGGGATGAACCAGGTATGTTGCGGAGAGTTTTTAGTTATGTTCGTGCGATAGGTTTATCTCCGTCTCTCTGAGATGATTATGTCCCTTAGCTGTTAAGTTTTATGAATTACAATTGTTTTATTTGTGAAGGCCCATTTTCAGCCTTCACGTTTTTAACTTATGCTAAAGACTTTACACATCTTTAGTTTTTATTAATTATTGTACTGGCCATTTACACCAGTCAGTGTTTTCTGGAGACCTTTTACACCTTCAGCTTTTTAATGATTTTCCTGTTTTAGTTTTCTTATTTTTAACCAAATCACAGCTAAGTTTAGACGTGACAAAATTTAGGGGTTTCCCCGTATCAGGAAGGGCGTAAGCCATAGTGCTGTTACCGCCCATAAAATTCATTTTATCTTTATCTTTTATATTTCTAGCAGACATAATAAACTACACGAAACTTTTATATTTTTAGCAGACATAAACCTGTTTACTCTTAGCTTTTGTTTTAGCGAGAGGGTAATTTAAACAGCGAGTTAGGAACGCTTGTTGAAGTCCGCAACAAACATAATTTGAGTGTAACAAACATTATTCTGGGATCAAACGATTGAACGAATGTGCAACACATCTAACAGAGACGAATAGCATATCTGATTCAGTTGGATATCATCAAATGTTAACTACATTCGTTCTACAAAATGGACCTACTGCTTGTAACGTATTGGTAAGATCAGAACACCAAACCTAACGTAATAAAAAATAATTATAATAGTAAATACTGTTATCTGTAGTAATATACTCTGCAATTGTTACATTTTCAAAAGTAAAAAAAAACACGACTGACAATCTTTGTAAGCGATCAATCTTGTTGAGTATTTACGCATCACTTCACATTATAGAGACCATCAATTCAAATGTGAACTTTAAATATAACTGATAACTTCAGATCGAAACATAGCAATACCAGGTAGGGCTTATTTTAGGTTTTAACTTGTTCAAGTGTGTTGTGACATTGTCGTTGCGTGATGATGTGAATAATCTTTCTTATTCATGTTTTTTGTCTTCAAAAGAAACGCACACAGTAAGACACATACATTTATTGAAGTACCATAAATTAATTAAGTAAAACCAATTTGAAGACGACTTTCGTTGAATGACAAACGAGGTGAATTCCTAAGTATTTGATGCTACATCTCTACGTAACTAGAAACCGTAGAACTGAAATTACCAAAACATGACATATATTTTTAGTCTGACGTACACAATCAATTTGTTAAATATATAAGGAAAGAGGGAACGAAAATGTCCATTGTCTTGTCAGAGTTAGGGAGGTGGGCAGTGATTTTGGAGGGTCAGGGTCCCCATTTGCTGACGTCCCTAAATAGTTGCAAACTAAATAGTGTAAAATCCTTCCAACTTAGAGTCGAATTTAACCCTTTCGGTTGTTCTCAAATCTTCGCTTGGGAAGTCGTTCGAAAAGCAGTTATTGAGAAGACATACTCGTCGGTGGGAGGCAGGGTTCAATTTGTGCAATTTTCAGAGACGGTAAACAATTTCTCACACCAGTACAATACCGTATCTTACACCTATTTATTTCCCACGTTCGGGGATAGTTTCGAAAACAGAACATGAGATAAGCATTTCAGAGAGGACATTGGTGTAATGGAGGGTATACGCAGGTATACCCACCTCAATTTTTAGGCATCATAATATACGCACCTCAAATTTATGAAATACACAGATATATGGGATATTAAGTGAAATGTATCGAAACACGAATGAAGCGTATACCCACCTAAAAGTTTTCCATTACATCTCAGAGAGGGTGGAGAATACCAGCCACCCCCACTTCATTTGAACACTGGTGGGGGGACAATATAAACGGATTTTCGAGAGGTAGCTGTTCGTGATGAAAATTGGCTTGATCTTGTCCAGGATACAAATTGAAGACGTTTGTTACTGCGGCGATGAACTTGTATATTCCCTAAGCCATTGAGTTAGTTCGTTTTGTAAAGTCGCTTACAGTGAATTGAAGGTGACTTTCTGTAAATTCATTATTTAGTGGCAAACAATTTTCTGTTAAAACCCTTGTAATCCCACTACAATTGCACATCCTTAATTTTCCTGTATGTTTCATCGTACGAGAACAACGTACACCCGAAAAACAATAAAACCTCTTAAACGCTCTAAAACCCACACACAGATTCAAGTTTATCGCAAAATCATTTTTTAGAAATTGTTTAGTGGCAATTGAAGCTCGAAAGCCGGGTTGGCTAGTTTAAACCGAGGTGAAGGTTTAAACCCCCAAAATAAAAATGCCACAATTAGTTTAAATTTCATGATGACGAGTCCACGGGTCTAGGACGTTTCGGTGTAGGACGTTTCGATGCAAAGGATGATTCGGTGTAAGAGCGTTTCGGTATATGAAACTATTGATTAAAAATGCTTTTCATGTTCTAGTATAATTTGTATATCATCATAAAGAGAGGAAATGTAGTATAATAATTATTTTTAATGGACAAAACGAGCCTCTTTAACTACTTTGTCTATAATGTATCAGAGTACCCTGAGTATTAATAATTGAAACCCTGGAAAACTTGTCACGATAGTCGGCCTCTCAGATCGATTCCAGATCCCAATGGTCTACCATTTTAAATGAGTCAATTCGTTCGTTTCATAAAGCTATTACTAACAGAAAGCAAGGCTTCTCAACAACATTTCAGATAAATATTTATATCTACCGCACAACAGGCAGGGAGTACGAAAGCGTTGATCTGCAGTTCTTTTATCTCAGGAATGATATCTAGGATCCAAATATTATGAGCAGAGAATTTAACATCTAATTCATAATGTGGGGTAAAGCGAAGTTTATGGTAGCGAAGAAATGTGAAAATTATAGTAGGAATCAACATGTTCAACGTGTGTGAAAGTGTTAAAACTTAAACACAAGCAAAGTTTTGAGCCAAGAACTTGTTAAATGCGAGTGAAAGGGCCTTGTAATTATTAGGTTCCTCTGCGTTGAGATTGGGCACATAAAATATTGAACGTCATGAGCATCGCGTATAATAAAAAAAATATATAACTTAGCTTCACTCGATCGCCATTTTGTCATGGAATTTTGTCCCATTCATAACATGAAATTATGCCATTTGTAGTCCTCCACATGGCGCCATGTTTGTATGTATTGGTTCAATGGTGGGCGTATTTATATAAATAATAATTGTTATTATGAATTGCAAAGCCAAATACATAAGTAGACAATTTCATGGATTTTGTCCCTGCAAGCTTTGCTATGAAAAAACAAAACAAAACAACCTGATTCTATTTCCTATTGCATAAGTCTTTTGTTATTATTATTATTTTTATTGTTGTTATTATTGTTTGTTACAATAACGGTGTAAAATAGCGTTTGCTGTATCCGTGATAACTTCTAATAAATAATTAAATAACATGATTTTTAAAACCCCTGGCTCCAGTTGCAAGGGTCTCCACCTCTTTCAGGCATGTCTTATGCCTGCTGTAGCAAAATGAAGGTTTCAAACAATATGTTCGGAGAAACAAAAATGTATATTTAATATTCCCTGACTTTATAAGGTGTTTGAAACTTCCCATGAAAATCAGTTTTTCTTTTCAGTCACTTCTACTTGTAAGCTGGATTCCATGACTTTTTAAAGTTTTTCAAGTCACTGGGAATCAGTGTTTGCCAGCTGAGAATTCAGAATGCTGTAGTATGAGATTTTAATGGAATTTCAACATTTTTAATGTATTTTAAAGAACGTTTCGATGCAGAGTCAGTTTTTACTTAGTCACTTTTATGAACGCCGTACTTGATTGTTTATTGTCTGGGTCTTATTTGTAACTATGTTTTGGAAGGTGTATGAAATTTCCTGTTGGGAACATCACAATTGAAGACTTGAATTGCAAAACATCCAAAGTCCACATTTTTTCGTATTGGCATTGTTTTTCTGTTCGTCGGTATCTATGTTGCAATGGTTATCCACTCACATAATTACATCCTAATCATACCACAGAAACCCTTTTAAATAAAAATAATATTTCAGCTGAATAGAATATCATACCAGGACTTGGACTGGTTTTTCTTCCTGATGAGAAAATACTGCGATGAATTTGGGATGTTTTGCAATTCACTCCTTCAATTAGAATTGGGCGTAATTTCCTTCCTTTTGCACGGAAAGAAATTAGTTTTAACTAAGTCAAGATTTTGCTAGGTTGATGACCAAAAGGGTTGCCCATAACCTACTGGTTGTTTACCACAACCCTTTCGAGACATGAAAGTACCTAATTCTGTAGGTAAATGGTAACCCATTGAAAAGGTTTAACAGAAATCAGGGTAAAAACAACCAATTCGTGGGTAGTCAGTTACCTACACGATTGGTACAAGAAGGAATAAACCAACAACACGGTTAATTTAAACATGATTAACCCACTGCTCGGTTATGCTAACCGTTTAATGTGCAGGTAAATTTAACCTTCTGAGAATTAGATATTTTTTAACCTTGATGAGGGTTAGCTGAACCGAGTCTCGTCTATACGAGATGGCGGTCTGAAGGACTTCCACATGGAAGTTTTGTACCAACGCCAAAACGTTACGGTAAAGCTTAGGAGGTAATCTAGCAATCCTAAATCTGGGAATGTAGTGCTATATAATTATTATTAATATTCTATTGATGAGAAAGTGTAATATGCAACATTGAGATTCATATAATGAATATCACAGTAGCGCAACTTGTGAAATACACGCAATATCGATCGTAAGTTTCAAGTGTTCGGTTGTGTAGTCATTAGCGCTTCGGACTACAAGGCATGAGGTACCCGGTTCGATCCCAGCCCGGCGCACAGTTTTTCTTTTTTCAAAGATAACTATAATAAGCTACATACAGTGTAAACAATAACTTACTACATACAGTGTAAACAATAACTCAGAGTGTATGTCTGATGAGGATCTTTGCTAGAAGGTCGAAACGTTACATCTATTTTATTTTTTACGTATAATATAGTCTTGTTCAGCAGTTCAGTGTTTTTCATCTTAATTGCAAGACGTGCAACTATGTTTTGTTGTCAGTTCAATGATATCTACATAATCAATTTGTAATTTTAAAATTCCATTACTGTGGACCTCCATTTTCCGTCACCGGTTAACAGAAATTTCATTATAAACGTGTACAGTAACGAGATTTCAAATGGTTTGGAAGAGAAATGAAAATGAAACTGTGCACAAGTTGATAATACAGAACAGTATACATACGTATTTCATTGACAAAAAATGTTTTTCTTTCTTCTTTGTTTTAAAAAAAACACTTTTTATTTTTAAAAAATCTTATTACATAATATATTTCTACTAAAAAATGTGCATTTTTACGATGACTGAAAAAGAGAGTGACAATTAAAAGGGTGTCTTTTGATCAAGGTTTTCTGTATTTTTATAAATGTCTCTTTTGGCGTACAGCGTCTCGGGATCACGTCCAGATGGAGCACAATTTCTCTCAGCTGCAAACCGAGTATTGGTTCGGATTTCACTTTAAGCTGTAACTGTAGGTTCCGTCCTTCATAACTCCGCTGCTCCATACGGCCATTAAGGAGAAATAAAGTTATTTCTATCCACATGTAATATAAAGAAAGAAAGCAAAGTATTTAATTAAAAAATCTGGTATAACCAAATAAACCTTAAAAAAAATATGTTTTTTGCCAACCCGTGTCAAAAAGAACATTGCTTTTTGTACAACGGCACTGTTTTACATTGTACATCACAGATGCTTGAGGACGAATTCCAGTAACAAGAAAGATGAAAATGACGCATGACAGGTACGAGCTTACCATGATTATGATAAATCTACACGCGATATCACAGAAAGGCTAAAAATAGATCTGTTAACAAAGATAAGAATGCATTTATCTGCCGCCCGCTAAAACAGGTTTTATGGACATTCTTCTCTCGCAACACAAGCACAGCTGCAGTATCTTCAATTGAACTCTACTTTGAGATGCGTGGTGAGATAAGTCAGTATTACTTGCCGCAGGCTACTACTTCAAGCATCTGATTTTCATACATAGTAACGCGTGTGTACCGAAATTGCGGAAAATTTCACTTTCTGATCTGCTGACACAGATTGCACACAGACCCACCAGGAATCGAACCCGGGACCGATCGCACTGAGGTCGAGCAACTAGTTGCTACCGACTAGGCTACACAGGAGGCTCAGGGCAATGAAAATACTTTTTCGTCGAAAGAAAAGTAAAAACTCCCCTCTTTAATGTGTAGCTGTACTCGTTTGAAGAAACTTTTAGAGGTGAACTAACCACAAACAAACTTGACAGTATGCAGATGGAGGGTGACAAATGAACCTTCTTTAATAAAATGAAAACAGTGAATTAGCAAAACATGTTATGATTGATTATCTTCTTTTCTGTAAACTAGTTGCTAAAAAAATTAATTTTGGAGGACCGATTAAAATGAGAGAGAAATAAACTGAGGTGGATTCGCATACACCATATCTATTACTATGTTAACTTGCATTAAAATATGGGAAACAGAGTGGGAGTACTTTCCATGCAAATAGTTGTCAGGAATGACACTATTTAAAACCACTCATTGGCATATAAGTAAATCGAATCTGTTTAATCGTAGTTCATGACGCACATAACTTTTCCATCGTGTTAATTTTGAAATGAAGTTTCAAGTGAAATTCCGGGGAGATCAACTGTTCCCCCCCAGCCAAATGACCGGTCCGTGATGATGTAAGCAAAAGAGTTTTTTAAAAAAAGTTTAACGTCTAGAAAAATCACTGGGCCAATACACGAAAACAAATGGTCCCTTGTTAAGCCCTTTCAAGCCTTCCTGAATACCCGAAAGAAATTTCGCAAATATCCACGTGCTGCTACAGATTTGTGCAACTTTTATTGAGTTGAATGTACCCCTAAACGGTGCTTTAGCTGTTTATAGACTCTCAAGTCTCTTCGAACTACAAAGGGTCAGGACCGGCTACATGGGCTTGAACCATCTCAGTGCTCTCAATAAACAGAGACATTTCAGTGAGCCACGATGACATATAAGATGGAATCGTAAAGAAGGCAAGGAGATTAGATATGAAACTGTAAAGATGGGAAAATTCGCAAATTGTTAACTAATTGTAGAATATTCTACTGAATAACTTGATTAATTATTATTTAATAGATTAACATGAATGTGGTATGTATTTCATTGTTTATCTGTCGATGTTTATGTGCCAAATGATAATACATTTTTATTGAATTCTTACATGATTTTTTTAAAGTTTTGTACAGAAACAGTAATTGATAGCGTACGTGAGGAGCAAACAAACAAAAGTTCACACCTCAATTTTGAGATGAAAAAACTTTTGTTCTTTTAAAGACCTTAATGAAAAGCTGTAGCAAATTGTGGAAAATCAATAGAAACCATACAAAACGCCACTTACACCCTCCAAATTATTACTTTACACCGCCCCATTGAAAATCCAGTCTGAATCCTTGTCTTTCCTTTAAAAAAGAAAAACAAAAAAAACACACAAAATACAAGATGTCAATTTCGGGCCTATGAGATATTTCTATATGTTTCATCTAAAATACGCAAAAAAAGAAAATCGATGTTTCAATACTGTGACGCTTACTAAATAATGTTTAGGTGTGCTTTTCATAGCTTGCTTAGCAATGGAGAAAGAAAATTTATCCTAAAAAAATAAACCGAAATTTGATTCAAGAAGTTCTCATTTTATAGAACATTGTTGTATCATATAATTTTATTTTTCAGTTTTTATGAAATTTATCAACATGCACGGCAGTGCATGAGCCAAGTTCTTCACGTCAGAAAACGTCAGCAGTGCCAGAAGCATGTTATACAGGAACAAGAGTTTATGGCAAAATCAACGATTTGGGGGCCCCGTAAGAAAAAAGATGTTAAAGATAGGAATATAAGCTTTTACCGTTAAGGAGATATGGTAAATATGTGCAGATGTACAAAATTTCGTATTCGTATCTCAAACTATGTTCTAGTTGTGGACCCCTGAAATTGCACATTTTAGGCTAACTGACTCACTCACTCACTCATCATATTGTTTAGGGTGTTTGGAGTAAGCTAGAAACATGAAATTTGGTATGAAGGTAGAGGATGATAAGTAGATAAAGGAAAAATTCCGACATTTTGAAAAGGTCGCCATCTTGGATTAAAAATGGCCGCCAACCCTAAAATTTTAAAGAATACATAGCCTAAACGGCTGCCGCTAGAATAATGAAATTTAGTTTCACAGTACAACATTATTAGTAGATTATGAAAATATACAAAATATCTCTAAAGACGCCATCTTGGATCCAAAAAGGGGGCATC
>JAGDQP010070791.1:0-10713 GCA_022664845.1 Lepisma saccharinum
ACGGGTGTTCAACCGAAATCCTACAGCGGCAAATCTGAATGCAGTTCGACAGTCACAAGTTCTTATTCGACGTCTTCTGAAATAAACTCTGCGTACATCATTTCGTGAGTACTTATCTTCTATTAACTCACAAACGCCAATTCGAGACGTGAGGGTCCGGGTCAGACGTTTGCAGGACAACTGTCATTCTGAGCCACTGACTACTCTGAAGCACAGCATTGTCCTGCATGCTGACCCAGAAGAGATCGCTAATCTTCTTGGAGCAGCCTTATTCTTAGCACTTTAATGCTAACTTCGCCAACATCAAACGTCAGGCAGAGATGATTCCCCTATGTTTCCACTCAAATAATACGGAAGCATATAACTTTCATTTCACTGAGTGAGAATTAGACACTGCCTTGCGGGATGTTCGAAATACATCCCCAGGACTGGGTAAGATCCATTATCAAATGCTGACACCTGCCCCCACCAAGGTAAGGTCTTGCTAAATCTATATAACAAGATCTGGAGGATCGATAACTTTCCTGATTGTTGGCGAGAAGCTATAGTAATTCCCATTCTGAAGCCGGACACAGACAACTATCTTCCAAAAGTTACAAGCCCGTTGCTGTCATTAGCTGCCTTTGTAAGATATTTGAGAGTATGGTTAACCGAAGATTTATGTGGTAATTAAAAAGCCATAACTTTCTTTCTAATGATCAATTTAGTTTCCGAAAATATCGATGAACTGTGCCTCAAGTGAGTTTGTTGAGCGTAATACTGTTCGCTGTTGCATTGAACAGGGTTATGTCCTGTATTCGTTCTCCCGCTGGCCTTCTATACGTTGAGGACTTGATAATTGTCTGTAAGTCCAGAGATATAAACCTTGCCTCACGACAGATCCAGCTGACCCTTAACCATCTTGTTAAATGGTCACACCAGACTGGCTTTCCTTTCTCACCCACAAAGACAGTGTGTGTGTGTGTGTGTGTGTGTGTGTGTATTTCTGTCGCAAACTTCTTTGTTATCTGGGTCGTGATTTGTTTCTTGGTGACAGACAGTTCACTTTGTCAATGAGGTTTGATACTTGACAGGAAATTAAAATGGCATAGTCACCTTCGCCAAATTAAGATTTCCTGTACAAGAGCTCTGAATTTGTTACTTGTTTTAAGAATTTCCGCGTTACGTATGCTGGATAATGTTCACCGTACAAGAATTCGATTCTCCATTGACGTGTATCGCGCAAGTCCTGTCACCAGTCTTTGTGTCGATGTCGCCAAGCCTCCGCTCAAGATTCGCCAGATGTATCATGCGCTGAGCTACTTCTCGAAGATCTCATCTTTACTTGGACATCCAACAAATGAGTTGGTTGTGAACCCGGGATCCGGTGCAGCGAATATGCTCAAACTTGGGTTACGCTTCTAAAACCGAGTGTAGTAATCAATCGTGTATCTGGAGGAGACTCTTTACATTCCTTGTGTTCTTATTCTGTTTCTAGGAAGGTTACATTCATTTTAATTCAATCTTCAGTTTTGATATTCTTACTAGTACTAGAATCAGTTTTGTACTCTTTGAGATGTTATGGACTATTAATAAGTATCTTATATTATAATGTTTTAACAGCAAGCTGAGTCTCGAAGCTTGGAATTGAAAACAAAGTTTGAATCTGCTGAGGGAACAGTTCTTAAAAACAGCAAGGAATTGGAGCAGTTCCAAAAGCAACGGAATATGCTTAAAGATCAGATCAGTGATTTGCAGAAGGAGATACAGCGTAAAACAGAATTGCTTAACAAAGTGGAAAGTGAGAAAAAGAAACTGTTAGACGACTTAGGTGAAGAACGAAGAAAAATCAGTGGTTTGGAATTAGTAAGTATAATTTTTATATGATTATGTACGTTTGGCTGAGGGAAACAACTTAAAAACGTTCATTATTTTGGAAGAGTGAAACTTATTATTGTGTGTATTTTTTATAAAATTAAAATACAATTACTTTGCCAATGTGATGTGCACTTGTAAAGAAAATAACTTTTGTCTACATTTTAAATAATCAAGAGTCGTGACTTACCTAAAATTAGGTTTCGTTATTGTACTGTAGAGCATATATGAACACGTCAAATACTATTGACAGATATTTTTTTTTTTTTGAACATATCGTCCTCGGAAAGCAGAAAGGTGCCAAGCTCCAAAATGCAAATTTTCCAGGAGTGCCTAAAACCACATTATTTTCATGTAGAATTTAATTTTCACTACAGAGCTTTCGTGGTTTCTTAATCAGTGTATCTATAATTACTCTAAAGAATTGTACTAGCACGCACATGTGACACTTGTCTTATTTATGTACAACATAAAGAGCAGTTGAAAGATGTATATGGCGCTTGGTACCTTTATGCTTTCCGAGGTTGATATGTTGCCTTTCACATTCGTTCACTGTATAATGATTTCCTTTATTAATCTTTGCAGAATATCAAGTTTCTTAAAGAGACTTGCGTTATGCTGGAAGAGCAAATTGTGGACTTCGAAAAGGTCAACAAGAGTTACGAGGGAAAAGTGGAAAAAAGTCATGAAGAAAGGTTTTTATTAAATTTCATTTATTACTATTGTTAATGTTGTCTGTATCAAGAATTCATTACAGATATTGTGTGTCGTTAGAGAAAACGTTATTTTTCAATAAAAACTTGGTAAACTTTATTTTGTATGGGCCATTTTAGTAACTTTGACTTCGGCCCGTCACGATAAATGAATGCGATGATTATTAAAATTCACAAACATCCATGTCCCAGGCGGAATTCGAACACGCGATGTTGGAGACGTTGGCCTAACGCCTCAGACCACACGACTGCCTCGATCGGCGTTATTTCTCAGTATTTGTTGAATACACCATTTATGATAAAGGAAGTAGTATTTGGTTAAAATGCTTTTATACAAACAACCAACAAAGAAATGTCTTTTAAGTCTGGATAAATTATGAAGGTTTAACTTCAAGGAAAAAGGCGTATATGCGGTATTTTATTAACCGTCGTAATCCCAAGGTCAATTTGTTACTTCAAAGTATCAACGGAGATCTTCCAGAAACCCAGCCAAAAATTGAATGAAATAAGGTCTGATAGAGCGAAAAAAGTGGGGCTGTTCTGATAAAGGTAAAAAAATTATGTTAAAATAAATAGTAAATAAATGGAAAAGCAGTTTTAGATGCTGTAATTATTCAACATTGACAAACAATATTTATTGTTTCACTCCGCCCGTCCCAAAGTTTCCCACAAAATAAATTGTTTTGTTTTTGTTTTTATATAAACAAAAGAAATTTTTATCCTAGCTCCGAAAACTTTTACTGTCACACTCTTATACCTGCACCCAAGAATATGCCTTTTCTCTTGTAGGTTAGGTATTCCATACAGTACATTACTGTCGCTTTAGAAAATAGCCGACCTTGTGGAAAAATATAAAACCTCAAAATGAACACTGCATTTGAAGACCCACTGTGGGGCTAATGTGATACGGTGGGTAAGTTGATAGGCTAAAAATTCGGCAGAAGTGATTTAATCTATTTGACTTATCTCTCCAGATAGGCTAAGAATATTGTGAGTTTATGTTAATAATCCAGAAGTACAAAATATCGGTATAAGTCCTTGTAAGTTATTTTCAACATAAATGAACGTCTTCAGAACTAATGTGTTATTATTGGTGTTCGAAAAGTAAAGTAAAAACACAATGAAACCTAAAATTAGGTTCACATTGTAAGAAAAGAGTCTTGTAATATAACAGTAACAATAATTTGTCTTTTTAATCCTCCTCTTCCTCTGTTTAGTTTGTTTGGTATATTTTGTAGCTATTTACAGGTAACTAGCAAGTATTTTCTAAAATTTTTGTCATATTAGGTTCACAGGAAGATAGCTGCATACTTCTTTCTTCGTCATCAGAACAATTTGTATCACAAATTTCTACGCCAGAATTATAAGTTTCCACGAACATATCATTAAATTATCGCTACGTTCTTAAACATTTTGCTTTGATTACATCTGCTGTCACATTCAATATAACTTGGGAGCTATTTACTGGAATTAGGTGAAATTCTTACAGGTGATAGACAGACGAATGTCATACCTGTCTGATTGTAGCCCCATGGACTCTTCACATATGTTGTTACTTTTCAATTCTTCATTTATCACAATAGCCCCACGTAATAGTATCACAATATTCTGATACACCCGTTTTATTATTATTTTCTTAAAACTTAGACATCCAACAATTTCGTCATGTACAGTTTAAATTCTCTTACGATTTCCTACTTTAGGTTTTTTTTTTCTTGTTTTGTTTATTGATGTAACTGGATCCAGAGAAAAGTTATAGCAAAAGTTTCATTTTCTGTCTCATAATAGCCCCACCAGACCCTACACATTTTTTTTTTTCTCGTATTTTCGTGCATATTATTATTTATTTTATATGCATAGGCACTTTATTTCTTTACAGCAGTCGATTTTTCTTAAATATTGAATAGATTTAATTCTCTTTGTAACAACTTCCATCACAGATTGTCCAATCATGTCTTAGTATATGGATTTTAGAATTGAAGATATTGAATTGGCGATGTTGTGTAGCCGGTATCGTGCACCATACAGGGCTGCAGTGTGTAATTGAAATATAGTACTATTCTATGAGCACAATAAATATGAATTTAACTTGTGTATTGTAATTTTAATACTATTAATGGCCTGAGGCATGGATGCCTAAATGTCGTAAATAAATACTTTTAATGTTAATGTGGCCTCATTGTTCACCCGGTAACTTTCCTAGTATTTCTCCTGAACAAGTTTTAGTTTGCTTCAATATATTTCTCCTCCTGTTCCTAGATATGTAAATATTCTTTTAATAAATAATTATTTATTCAAATAACCCTGGCCTTTACAACGCCTTAAGGCAAAAGACCGTCACGTCTAAGTCTTTTGCCGTGACAGAAGGAATGGGATAAGTGCCTGTATCATAGGTACCATCCTGGTGGGATTCAGGAGAAACCTGGAACACCTCAGTCAGGATGGTCGGTGTGAATAGGACTCGAATACGCTCCGCCTCACCGATGGCCAGCTTAGATTTAGCTTCTCGAAAAGTTTGCTTGAACCATGGCTATGGCATTGTAAGAAAAACTTTTATATTTTCAAATTGAAAAATCGGGAAGGGCGTACTCCATAGTGTTGTTACCGCCCATAAAATTAATTTTATCTTATCTTTATCTTATCAAATTGAAAAAAAAAGTTATCATCTCATCCAATTTTCAAAGTGATTTTTGTTCCCAAAATGTAAGCAGAAGATTTTTCTAATACTTCAAAAGTAGGTGTAAGAACTGTAAAGAAAACTGCTACTATAAAGTATGTGAATCACTCATAAAGTCATAGATAGAATCTAACTTGTATTTTGCCTTTAGTCTATATACAATCATACCTTTCAATTGCACTGTTGCTTGTTAAAGCTCTAATTTAGGTAATATGTATTTTAGGCGGAAGCTTTTGGAGGATATTGAGAAGCTGCAAAATGATCTAAGAGTATCGAAGCAGACAGTTAATGAGGAGAAATCATTGAAGATATTAACAGAGAAGAAACTTCAAAGATTAGAATCGGAGAAAAGGGAAAAAGAGGAAGAAATGGAGAATGAAATCGCTGTACTGCAGTCACGCGTTCAAGAATACAAGACTATGGCCGAGGATCTCACACAACAAGTATGTTTGTTTTCCCTCCATTTTATAGAGTAAACTTGTAGAATTAAACAATATTACCTAAAATCTATTTCATGATTAATTAATTCATGAGAAATAGATACGCCAATCGGATTGATTCCAATGTTTTACGTAATTATTTAGATTTCTGCGACACGTCTTATTTTATATTGGTGGGCTGCACAGAATCCATAGTCATGTGCTAAGTGTGTAAGGCTGCGTTAGATCGTACAAATATCAATATCTTATCTCAAGAAATTATTACAAAAAGCAAATATTTCAGTCGCTCCATTCGAGCTTTTCAGGTGCACATTTAGTTTTTCATTAATAACCTATGATAATTTTAACGTAGTGTAAGTTATATACCCTTTGAGACTATTGTGTACCTAGTGAATTAGTAAAGTACTGTGCTTTCAACAACGTATCCAGGTAGGGTTTTCCTTTTTTTTTATAGATAATAGTGATGTTGGATGTTTAGGGATTGGGAGTGAAGTTGTTGAGTTGAATGGCAAAAATTATGGGGCAAGCCATAAAACGTTTAAAAGTGATACAACCTCGGCAATCGTCCTGAGCCAGAGATGCCAGAAAGGACATAAATAAATTCAAATTATTGACCTCGTCAATTGTAAAACCAATAGAAGTCTTCGTTTATAGTATGTTAGGGTATGTCGTTATAGATGAAAGTTCAAAGTTGAACTTAAACAATAATCTATTCTTGGATTCAGTAGCTGCCACACGGGAAATATTTATAGTGGTTAATACATGTTTATAACGTATGTATATTAATACGTAATTGATTAGTATCATTGTATAAATGTTTAGATATGCATGCCAATTGTTTTATGATAAATTGTTCGTGAATTTTTTAGTATATTCGAGATGGTACTCATCAGAATAAAAGGCTCAGATTCATTTGGAATTGCACGTAATTATTTTAAGAATATCTTCTGTAGATGTAAATTGTTAAATAACCTAACGTTATTCAATTATTGCAAAAAGCATGCAGCTACAGCATATTAGGTTTGACCATATTGGTATGGCTGTTGTTGGAATAGCCACCTCAACTGTAGTTTACCAGTTTGATACAATCTGACCATTAAAAACTCGTATTTTTTACAGTAGGTTTTGTGGTGGAAACAACTTCTTTCTTCACCATTTGTTTGATTTCATTGAAAGTTACAGATAATAAATTTAATATAAAGAAACCTTTTTGAGAGAATATGACAATGACTTTACGAATAACTTTAGTAATTTATTAATTATTTCGTTTAAAATTGTATTCTTCTTCAAAAGGCATCACAGAATACCTGTTTTTGGCGAAAGATTTAGTGAAGTAAGTAAATAAATAAACTCTGATATGAAGAGTAAAGTGAAAGGAAGGAAACTTTTAGAACCCATTGTTTTGCGTAGGTTCCATAACTCCTAAACAAAGGGCGGTTCTTTGACACAACTTAATGCATATAGGTATAATAATTCATAATTATAACTTTATACAAGGTTCCACGAACTGTAGAAGTTGCTCCAAATCCAGGCAGCATATTAAGTATTCCTGACGTTTTTTCATTTGTTTGTGTACAGAATGACTGTGTATAGACAGGAATTAATATCTACTAAATTTCTTCTTGTGTACCAAATCAATTCATTTCAGTGGCTGTTTTCTTTGTATTCTGTAATCAGAACATCTAAACATGCAAATTATAGCGGTATAGTCCTTTTTTTTTAATGTCCTGTTTTCTGTATCAATGAAGTCATGCGTTTAAAAGATTGAGAAAAGTAGCCCCAAAATCGGAGCGTCTTCAATGCTTTACATATAGGGAATATTATTTATTAGAGTAGAGAGTTTGAATGTGAGGGTGGTGGCTTACGTAATATTCCTTCGAATATTTTTAGTTGTATAGTTTTTTAATTAATACATTTTGTACTTGGAGAATTAAAAAATTAATACTGTACTTAAAGCGTAATCCTCAGTTGCGATGGCATTATATTCACTAATTTCACGAATTATTATTCATGAAGAATTAATTTATGTAGTTTTTTCTTGATATTATTTTTCAAGTGTGCCCTAATTTATACTTTTGCTTTAGGAAGTATATGCAATTTTGCATAAGCAAGCAAGAATATTGAAAACAATCTGGTTGTTGTGTTAATGAAAGTACTTTCACTATTAATTAAAAAGAACGATAGAACTTCTATTTTGATAATTTTTTTTCAGGTAAACAATCTAGAGACTCAGTGTTCAACAGCTGAGCTTAATGAGAGAACTGCTAACAGAGCTATTGAAAACTTGACGACAGAGAATGTGAGACTGAAGGAAGAGATGAGTCAACAGATTACCCAAATGCTTTCTCTGAAAGAATCCAACTTTAAGTTGACTCAGGACCTTAATGATGCACAGGAGGAAATCAAATCGTTCCAGAACAGGTATGCACAGTTTTACGGTAATATTTAATCTAGACATTGGACCTAATTTAAGAACTTAAAATAGTACTAATTTTATTTACGAGTTGAAAACCTATTTTTAACTGAAGAATCGTGAAATTTCTTCACAAGAGAAGAAATATAATAATAAGAAGAACTTGTATATTTACTCGGAACAATGTTTTATTATTAATTTAATAATAAGACATATTGAGCGCGTGGGGTAACTAAATTGAAATCTCTGTTATTTTGTAAGGAATTGCAGTAGCAGCTATACCACACATGTAAGTCAGTAGTGCTGATAAATGCATGAATGACGTTACACCCAAGTGGATGAAGCAATGTTTCAGATGTATCACCCATGGTGTTATGTATGGACGTTTCAGTAATGCCAGAAATACCGATGGAATTAACAATACGGTAACTAATTCCCTCTGAACCATGCAGAAGTGAAATATTTTTAGAAATAATTTTACAGTCCATAATGTAGTACAGTCCAAGAGGATTCAAATACATCGATACAAATAATCATGTTATTAAAATATTAAATTAAACCGAAAATAGTAATTGAGTTTCAGGCTGCTGATATCCTTTATATGTAAACGCTACAATTTGGTATTTTGATTAGTAATAAATTTGCTAATTAATTATAGGAGCAAAATACTCCTTCCCCATTGCTGTTTGTTGGACAAAAATAAAATGAACAGTTGATATTGACAATTTACTTTAAATTGTAATCATAATTTGTCCGTGAGCTCTTGAGTGAGAGTTCCGAAATATGCTTACATCATTTACTTGCTGTTTGTGTTGCTTGTAGTCTCAATGTCTGGTGATCACTTGATATGTATGATGTGAGCTTGACGTTTCGCTGTTTTAAAATTGTAACAGCTTCCTCGGAGGATGAAAAACACTAGGTACATATATCAAGTTAAAAAAAAAAAAAGATGGTAGCATGTACAAGGTAAAAATATAAACTAGAGGTACATACTATCTTCCGCTTTTTCTATTCGATACATGTGTCTAGTGGTTTTTTTTTTCTTTATCTTTGAGATAGCTGCTACAGCTGTAAAAACTAACCTAGTAGAAGTATACAGGGTGTCTCAAAAGTATCTTCCAGATTACAAATATGTGTAGCGTCTGAAGTTTTACATTAGCAGAATGGAATTGAAATGTATGTCAAATTGTGGGGAAATTGACTTAAAAAAGATATCATCAGTAGACCTCTGTGTGAACATCTTCAGTTGCACGGAACTACTTAGGCAAAACTCCAATTCTGTTCATGTGTTGGCCATCGTCTTTGATGGGATCGACGAAATTGTAGCAGATACCCTGTTCTTTAATGTCTAAATATCTATCGCCAGAGATTTGTACACAGTGTCTTGGACATAATGTCACAGGAAAGAGTCCAGTGAAACAATGTTAGGAGAGCGTGGAGGATGTTAAGACAGCCCTGAAGATGGTGCATCAAGATATGCAAGTACTTTCAAAGCCCAATGAGGTGGAACTCCAATTAGAAATATTTTCTTTTAGTTATTTTGCGATTCTCACTGCCTGAAAGATCCTTTGTCAATACTTACGGATTGAGGCTAATCCGTGTATTCGCATTGCTACGGTATATGTATTATTCTGCCCTAAAAACTCAGTTGTTTGCATTTGTACTTCACTGTTTTTTTCTGAGGGCGTAAGTTCTCCCATTTTATCCTATAACCAAAAAAGCAAAATAGAAAATAAAAGATGAAACTTATAAAAGAGATCCAAGCTTTCAATTCGTTATAATCATAATGGAACAAAAGAAAGTAGCATATATTGAATTTAATTAAAACATGATGCCAAGGCTATTACACTTAACTTGACACAGCTAGTGTTACAGTTTCAATGTTCTAACATTACACCTTCCTCAGACGAAACACTAACAGGTCACATAAAAAGCACCGAAGGCCAAGAGAGGAAAATGTGTCACAGTGGAACCTCGATTAACCGTCACCCTCTGTTATCCGTCATCGTAGAAATGATTTCTTTTACTTGACAGGCTTTAAGTAAAAACAGATTTTTGAATAAAAAGTGATTTTTTTTAAAAAATAATAATAATAGAAAGAAAAAGTTTCCCCTGGCGGTGGTTTGGAAGTGCTATTTACAGTATAGTGTTTATAATGAAATTTCTGTTATCCGTCTATTCAGTTAACCGTCACAATCCCGGTCCCGCCGGTGACGGTTTATCGAGGTTCCACTGTATTGTAAAAAAAAGTCTTATATGTAATATAGTTGTATTAGAAAAAGTTTAATGTAAAAGCATAATTTTATACTTTGTTTTCTAGGGTATCCGAGCTTCAATCCACAATGGAGGAATTGCGGATATTGTACCAACAGAGGGAGGTAAAGTTGGAAGGGACAATCAGCCAGCAAACTAAACTTATTGATTTTCTGCAGTCGAAAACTGAAGCTTTGGGAAAAAAGAAAAAGGTAATTTTGTTACTATTATATGTAAGCATGCAGAAGAAGAAATTAGTACAGGTTTAATAGAAGAAAACTAACATTAAAGTCCGTTAAAAAGGAAAGTTTATTTATATTATTGAATCATTTGTATATTTAGGTTCTCATATGTTGTTATAGT
>JAGDQP010070793.1:0-10713 GCA_022664845.1 Lepisma saccharinum
AAGAAGGGTTTTGTGTACATTTCAACTATATTTAATACGGAATATGACTAAAGTACATACAATTTTATGTGGTCATTTTTTTAAAACTTATTATTTATGACCTTCAATTATTTATGGCTCAGGCCGGTTTACATGTTCATACTTAATTAATCTTAGCAATCACACACTATCCACGCTTACGTTATACAAATATGACATTTCACTGGTTTAATACAAGGCTCATCTGTTGCTTTTTTTTTTTTGCACAGAATCATGTTTTCAAATGTTGCTAGGTCATATACTTCCTTCACCAAATTTTATATATCCTAATTAAACTATGTCCTTTTCAATTTGGATTTAAATTCCCACAGAAATCATTTTTATTTCTTGGTTTTTGTACGAAGAGTTAATAAGTATTTGTACAAAATATGAAGTTAATGAATAATTAATAGGCCGTGAAGAACTTGTTTAGTAATATTTTTTAAAATAATTAAAATATCCTGCCTTGCTATGTAGATAAAAAGCATACTAGCAATATTTCACATAATTAAAAAAAGCTCCATCAGCTGAAAACCCAAAGGTAAAACCTTACATTAGAACAACTATAGATAAGAGTCACATTAAGATTAAAGGAACATCGAACCTTAGCCAAGAATGAAGGAGAACTATAAGCACTAGAACGCCAGACTGCAGGCTTGTACGTAAATAAACATGACGTTTTTGTAACATGACAAGGAGATAGATCAGTTTGAAGGGTTGGGTACAAGGGCACTTCTTCGAAGTTCCAACTTGTGAAAAATCGATGTTGAAAATAAAAGAACCTTAAAAATGTTATCAAATCATCAATAACAAAATAAGACTTTTCCCATATGAAATATTTATATCTTTAGTACCAATTTTAATTATAGTTTACAACTTAAATAAAATAAAGGTGGAAAAGTGGTAAAATAAAATTCTATGTATGTGCCCTTCTTGCAGAGAACACCAGTAAACTTAAGTAAAGAACTATGTTTGACCTTATAAAAGCTACTAGTCCTTTAAGTAAACGAACTACAAAAGTAAGTAGTGTCTATAGTAGTGATTTAACGATACTATTTTAGTATTGTAGGTATGCACCAATTATCTGAGTATAAATATGAATGAATGAATTGTTATTAAGTTCACAAACGAGCTAGTAAGATTCGAAGGATGGGACCTACAGCTTTTGATAAAGTGGCTCCGAACCACTCCTTACAATGGACCCAGAGGAAATTGACCCGAGAGCACGCGCATTAACTGCAGCTACTCTTAGGTAAAACTCTTTAATGTCACCATTTTCATCTTAGACCATTCGCTACGCATTCAGGAGTTCCTGTGGTTCGTAACCAGCGGCCGACCCTCTTGGCTGTGGTCTACAAGAGTTTCTCCTTAGTCACACAAGGTAAATACCGGGATGAGACCTTCGACTTAAGCCCTAGCCGACTGCTTCCCGCATCCTTTTCGTTACCTTATTACGTTCTGAGTAATAGATGCCAAAAGTAATAAATAATTTCAAATTTAAATTGTCACCATTTTGATGATCATTATAGACACCACTTGATACGAAAATATTCTTATCTTGTTACAATAGTTCTTTTCTAATTTAAACTTCTTTCTCGAATGACTGTATCACTACTTCAAATATATTGTTTATCCGATTCTCTCATTACTTTAGCTGCAATTCTTGTTCACACTTTTATCTACATGCTTCTTTAAAACTCTCGCTTTTTCTTCAACAACACCTTCAATGTCTTCAGAAAGCGAAGAACCCGAAAACCACTCATAAAGCTGAAAAATTACTGTACAACAGACTGAGTGAAAAAGCAGCTGTACAATAACTTTAAACATCAGCAACTGAAGTCAGTGTCCATAATACCAAATCTGATAACATAGAAAGGAAAACTGTCACAGAAAAGTGTTCTGGGGGGAAAAGCGCACTTGCAGTGCTTCATATTTCAGCCTCTGAGCTTTCAATTTTCAAAATATTGACATAGAATTTGGTAATTATGTAAATAAAGGATGGAATAGAGCCTTTTACGAGAAAATGGCACCTCCTCGGAAATGGCCTTCTTGCACCCAACCCCTCAATTTTTGTATTTTGCATGCAAGGATGGAATGCATCATTATAATACTTACTTAAGTACAATATATTGTAAGGCACGTATTACATATTCGAAAACAAACGAAAAAAAAAAATAATGAAATTTGATGTGTATGAAATTCGTATTCAAAGTAATTTTTTTTTGCAAAATTTCATTTTAAGAGAGTTTCACGAAATATATAACTTTGAATAGATTTTGTTTATTAAAGAAAATATTTGGAAGATTGCTTGGCGAAGAGGTTCTGCCCACAGTATTTTTTTTACTAGCACTCGATGACAGTTGATTCACTTAGGGTTCATTCGGAAACTAAGAACGAGTTTAACGCGTTAATCTCGTTCTCTCACGAAGCGTTCGGAAACCACTTCCATGAAGTTCATTCATTTAGTTAGCCGTTCGGAAAGTCACTCTCAGTTAATTTCGTTCGCGCACGAAACGAACTAGCTCTGACTTCGTGAACTTCGTTAGAATTAACATGGCCACCATACGCATGATAAAGTTACCTCGTTTCGCATCATGTAATCTTATTTTGCTTCATCTAGAGGTATAAAATTGTAGCCATGGCTGCTATTTCTGCAGCAGGGAACAATTTTGACACAACTAATGTACATAGCAGATTAATATAACGGTTTATCGTAAGCAATTGATTTATCTTTACTTTCCCATATTTAACACTTTTTCGAGCTGTGGATTGCTGTTAGATATCACGATTGTCACTAGATAGCACCACCAGTAAAAGATGAAATTATTGAAGAATGCTTTTTCTAGAGGCTTTTTGAGTAAAAGAAAGAATAACGTCGTATAGTACAAAATTATCGCGTTTATGAAAGACACTCTCCAGTTCTGTGTATTATAACAGACTTTTCTAATGATTTCAGTTAAACGACAAGTTCTTGAAGGAAGGCATGCTGCTTTAGCTTTCATAAACCCTGAATGCACCACGTTTTAATTGTAATCCGCAAGCAGCATTAGAGTCTTGTATAAGATGGAATTGAATTGAATTTTACTTCTGACCTTTAGACATCTAAGGCTGAGGGCGGTATAAGATGGACTATAAAGTATTTATTAAAATAGTTGTTTTGTCTGTCGGCCGGCCGAGCGGTCTGTGGCGATAGGCTATCAGCTCGAAGGTCCCGGGTTCGAATCCCGGCATGTGTGTGGATTTTAACAGCTAAAGGTGAATCGTGACGGGCCGAAGTCCAAAGTTACTAAACTGGCCCATATAAAAGTAAAGTTAAAGTTGTTTGGTCTATATATTTGTTTCTCTTCTTGGCAATATAATTTGACTAAGCCGTTAAATGTTAATTCCTTGCAATTTCTTTTAAATATTTTCTGTAATTGGAATATTTTTCTTGTCCCGTAAATGTGACTTAGTAGTTGGCGAAGTGATGGAAATTTTGAAGAATATAGAAATATGTTTGAACTTCAGCCAGATAATTCTTGTATGAAAGAGAATCGATTTATTCTACTGTTGACCAAATGCAACGAGTAGAATGCTAAGTTCGTTATACAAGTGTAGTAAATGAAATCTGAAGTGAATATAAGGAATTTCTCCAAAGAAAGGTCTTACATGTTGGGAAATTACGTTATTGTTGGAATAGAATCTCTCCAAGGAACTAACTTGCTTCGTATTTTGAGCCTCATGTCCCTACTTATAACCACACCTTCTATTTTCGTTTATTTCTTTGTTATGTATGCGAGTTGGTGTCTATCGTTATCCTGACAACGGTTTGGAGCGTTCGGAAATAACGAAGAAAACGAATTTCACGAAAATAATTTTCAGCGTTAAGATCATGCATTCCGTGAAGTTCGTTATGTATTTCCGAACAAGCCCTTTGTTTCTTTATTTCACCACGATTGCAAGGATACGTGTTAAGATTATAACGGGAGGCAGAACTCATAAATGAGTTTTCGCTACCAGTTTATTGTTTACAAGACTTACAGTATCACTCAACAAAAACAGACTCTGTGTAGCAAATTCCACACCATGACAACGCGCAATAACCTCTACCTTTGGACTATATTGAATCTACTTCTGGCCTGTTCCATCTCAGTGCAGGCAATTCAAAAGTAATGGAACATTCTAGTCATAGTTTTCGGTAATCATTTTGCTATGGGATCTTTGTAGAAAATTAAGACACTCCATACATTTTATTTTCTGCCGAGATATTAATTTCCTAAATTCATTATTGATAATTATTAAACCTCAAAATATATCATATTTTAGCAACTGATTAACATAATGAAGTAATTATCCTCTTATATAATAGGTACTTGTCTGCAGTTTACAATGTTAAAAGATTACCTTCATAGCGTTTGTACAGGGTATTCAGAAATTCTGACAACTTTAAAGAAATAATCGAAAATTCCAAAGTTTAGGAATTTTTTATACGCTCTTCCGTAATAAAGTACGTGCTTGTTATTTACTCAAGTGATCACTTCTAGGTACTTTATCGCAAAAGTATCTATCAACCGATGGCGAAATATTATAAAGTATATGGTACAGGTTGTAGCAAAATACATTAAACATTTGCTGACTTAATCCTCATTACAAAACTTATTAAACTAAAAAAGTTGACAGAACAATATTCGCAGCTAATTGTCCATTATATCAATAAAACGAATTGCAAATAAGATGCATACTACCGAATTTATAATTATTTATGTATCGAGTATGTACAAAAATTAGCACAAATAGTGCTGCTATCTATTGATAGATATCTCGGCGCCTGCAATGTACATTTCCAACAATTAAATATTAACATTGTTCACTATACGTTTCTAATTATTATTTCAAAATGTATTTCTTCCTAACATAGTTTGATTTTATATTAAATTCTATATTAAGATGCATTTTGTTACTTTTGTCTATAACATTCATTCATTTTCCCTACATTTCAGGATTTAATGATTCGCTCAGGATTTTTCAGGTTCATGACCGGACACAGTTTACATCACACTATGCTCGAAAAATACTTCGTTTTGATTAACTTCACAGCCCAATAATACAACTTATAAAACACATGTAAGCAAATATCAACAGAACCGTAAACATGACTCATACTCGTTGAATGGTTAAGGCTGGCTTAAGGCCATTACAAGTGTCGTCTTCATGCTAACCACCTGTTATGGCACTTGCAGAAAACTCACAGAGAAGGCACTTAAGATGTCGAAACTACAACGTTAGATCTGCCTGTGTTCAGTAGGAATGTACAACCAGGTCAGAAATTAATCACATTGTGTCATGGACTGAGTGATATTATGAATTGTCCCTACGTTGAAGTAAATTTTACACGCAACATCCCCAAAGAACACATTTTAGCCTCATCATTAAGTCCATTTTAAAGAATAACGAAGAGTGGTAACTTTAATAGACGATATTAGAACGCGTTCTTTATCTGGTGCACTTTTGATGTAAACAAATCTTATGATAGTCTTAAGCGAATCAATCACAAGAATCGAAAGTGCTCAATCATGGGTTCTTCCACCAACAAATTTCCTACACCATATGCTTTTGACGTGAACTGATCTAAAAATAGCATAAATGAATCGGTCATATGAAGCAACATTGTCGCTGGAGTTATTACGGAAACAGTCGCTGTGATCTCACGTAACCTCCTGACCCTCATTGACCGTAAGTCTCCTACAATAAAGAATTTACCTTGGCAACTGTGAAATAATCCTCAAATTTGCCGCAACATTCCTAGTTACTACTTGGGAAATGTGAAACAGACTTGCAAATGTAACTTTTGAACTTTTCGAAATATACTCTAGCTTTACCTACGCAAATCCTGCTACTGATTTTTCTTAGTTAACTTAGAAAGAGAAACGTTGAAAAACAACGACGCACTAACTGAAACAGGTTGCTATTTCTCAACATAACTTTCCTGAGAAATATAAAATTGCAGAGGAAAAACGATTATTACTATTGCCAAACACTTAACAATAACACAATCAGAAATATAGAACTATTAAAGACATTCATAACAATTTCTGATAGTGATTACTAGTTACTAGGAATCATATCATATTACATCCACAACGTGCACTTTCTACTTACTATCGTACCGGGGCGTCAACCGTAAAGTTAAAATAAATAACGTCAGACAGTATTACCAACCCAGTACTTCCAACCTCGGCACACGGTTCCACATTACTCACAGCACCAAGAAAATTAAAGATCACAACAACAAGTATATCATAACTAACTTACGAAGATTAGGTATTTTCAAACGTGCAACAGAAAGGAGCTAGCACTGAAACCATAAAATAAATCCAAGATTCACCATAAGTCTTACATTTCTCCATGTCGGAATTCCTCCAAGGTTTTCAAGAACTGCTGGAAGATTTTCTGTATCGCTGTGCCAACTAAAACCTTCTCTGATTTGAATGGTATCTGCATTGATATATATCAAACGTCGTGCCATTCAATCAAATTTTCATATTTAGGAATAACAAAGGTCACCTTGGGCTAAGTCCGGTGAATACGCAAGGTAGAAGCAGATCATTGTTTGAGGCTGGTGAGGACGATGTGAACGCTAATTTGGCATGTATTTGACTGCTATACGTTCAACCGTAAGGACTCGCTAACAAGTCCACAGCATCTTCCAACTACATAGCAGATGCCGTTTATGATATAAGAAGACAATATTCATAAATGACGTACATTTTCTGGCGTTATTCTCTTAGCTGTTTCTCTAACGGTCTTGTAATCATCAAGATATGTTATATCATGCTTGAAACGTAAATGTCACTCAATAATTTGGATAAGACACAGATAAGTTTACCATTGTTTGTTTTAGCATTTCGAACGTTTTCGTAGTAGCTTTATTACATATAGAGAAAGCCGATGAACGCTGTTTGTTCCTGAAGAGCGACTATTTTAAGCCACGCCATTTGGCACATTAATTGACTATTGATACATGACGCATCAGAAAATATCAAACTTCCTTGTTGAGTTTACTTTATTTAAAACCTTTTATGATGAATATTTTTTAAAAAAAATCTATTATTGTTAATCAGCTTAGGACAAGGTTATCTCTAATAATTTTGAAACAGACATGTATTTGGAATATGACTACTCCATGTTTACGAAATCAGTTTGAGTTGCACATAATTCTGAGTGCCAGAGACTAAAACAAGTAACTAACACTGAGGTATGCTGTAGTAACAGTGATGGAAATCGGAGGGGGAACGTAAGTCATTACCGTTCCCCCAGTAAACTCAAAGGTGTGTCTAGATGAAAGTGGGGATCGCCAGTCGGAAGAGTTAACATAGCAAAGGCACTGTTTACACTTCCAAGGGGCAGCTCAATGGAAATTTATCACTACTTATTGAATTTGTCACTACCTTCTTTTTCTCTTCCCTTCTTCCTTTTAATCTTACCCTTTAAAACTCTTTAGCCAGTCTCTTCTTAGTAGCATGTGATCAATGCAAAATAAGTTCCTTCTTCCTATGGTTGTCTTAATGCTCGTCTTCTCTTCAGTCTTCCCCAATCCTTCCTCATTGCTTACCCTCTCCGTTCAATTCATCTCCATTCTTCTCTACAGCCAGAAGCTGAAACTGTCTAGGAACTTTTCCTTTGCACCTTTCTCCTTTTCTCGCACGTCTCTAAATCATTCCAGACGAATTTCCACTTAAAACATTTTCCCAACCTTTCTTTCAGATCAGGAATCTTCCTTGCTATAATGATTCTCTCTCACGTTCTTGAATGTAACTTTCCCAATAACAAGAGGAAAAAGAAATAACATTAGTTTTTTTTTAAAAGAAATAGGCAGTTTGTTTGTTGACAAATTTGTTCATAACCATTCGAGGAGAATGCGTCGAGAGTTACCTCAATATCCTCCATGCGGCGTTCATGATTATGTGCATTGTACAGGGGATACATTTACAACACACTTAATATCATTTTGCTCAGATCAAATCTTGGCATGGGCGTCGATGGAGGCGGTTCAGAAACGCGAGATAAAGTGCTTCAACTCATTACATTCAGATCCAGGAAACCTCCTCTCATCACCTGTGACAATATTCGTCAAGGACGGATCATTTTTGTATCGCGAAAGCAAGGAAACACAGGTCGCGAAGCGTTCTTCCCGTTGAGTAGAACTCAGCTGATGTAGAATTCAATGATCGAATTTTCTGATGAAACACATGATTCGATCTGTTTTAAGTGCTGTCCTGCATACCGGGAAGATTTCCGCTAAATTCTCTACAGTTGGATCCTGATTGTTTCTTATAGTTTGGTCAAGATCCTCTTCGGGAAACATTTATTTATGTCCAGAACGTGGTTGAACTTTTGTTTCCGCCCCTGATTTTTCGAAACCACCATCACGTACTGTCATTAATTTCATCTTCACCACACACTCCCAGAATGTTGCGGCAGTCTGTGGCTCGAAAACTAAACATCGTCTGATGTGCTCCTTATCGGTCACCATTTTGCTGACTAGATATGCTCCTCCCGTCTGCTAGTCTACACTCACAGCCATTCCCTCGATCACATAGCTCCCGATTCACGCACTGGCAGTGCCATCTATAAGTTCAGAGCTCTACTAACTTGTGACATGTCCAGCCTAAGCTTAAGTTGCTTAAAGGTCTTCAAAATTAAATTCAAATTCAAATTGTGACTCAGATGTCAAAACAAATAGAGCTTGAATTTTTATTTAAGGCCTTTTTATTTTTTTTTATTTTTTTTTGCTAAGACCAGAACAGGGAGAAGTTTTGCACTTACCCAACACGTAATTACTATCTTCATTAAATCATTTTACTATTGGGAAAACAAAATAAAATACTTGACTGTAAAGGTAAGTTATTAAATTTAATTGATTACATATTATCATATGTTTTTTATCTAGCCGTGGGTTATACAAAATATTTCAATACGAGCAGCATGCTGCCGGCAGCTTTGCAGTTAGCCATACCTGCTATATATAAACTAGCATTTCGTATAAAATCAATTTTTGTATCTGAGTTAGATAATGGAAAAATGCACTAAGTTGAAAGAAATTTGACCTTTTGTTGATTCTTTCTTTGATATCCCAGCAAAATACATTATATTATTGATTTAATTTCTTTATTAATGAAGTAAATAAATTCGAAAAATGTGTGCGTGCTTATTTCATTTCCCGGTGTTTTCACTAATTGTGAAAATTATGTATACACATTTTGCGTGTAAGTCCAGCTGCAATCACAAACAGCACACAAAAGCAAAGAGTACATTAAATGATGTCTCCATATTATGAACCCCTTGCTTGACGGAGAACTCTTTTCGTTATGTATTTTGTATATTCTATCACCTAGTTATACAAATCTAAAAACTAAAATGATCAGCAACACCAAGTGTGAATTTTAAAACAAAAAGAGCTGTTGAGATGTTTCTTTTTCTTTGCATCATTCAGCATGTTAAAAATTTTACTGTATATAGAAAGGGCGATGATCCCTACCACGTATATTATTAGGGGACATGTGCCCCCGTCCCACAACTTAAAAACATCATTGTAGGGCTTGATTGTAGGGATGTTAAAATGTTTGACTTGAAGAAACGCTTATTTATTTAGTGAACAATCGAATTTCTCAATAGGCAGGAAATAAACTTGTTTCTTGTAATTTACAATCTTTTTTATGTGAACGTGATATTTAAATTTTAACATATTCCAAACTTAACATTCAAATGAAGCAGCAGTTTGAAAAAGGAATAATCATTGTTTATAACAATACTGTTCTTGTGACAACTTCGAATATATTTAAGAAAAATATGAAAGACAATACAGTTGACTTTCTTCGTGCTGATCGCTGGTGACATCGTCTATATTTATGACAACTTTCATCATTTGTTCTGTGCAGAATGTTTGGACAATTTCATTTTAGTCACTTTTAGATAAATGGTTAATATTTGTGTCCAAAAACCTAATAGTGTAATTTATAGTATATCTAGCACGATAGTATAAATACAAATTTGTGCAAAATAGCAAAATAATAATAATAATAATAATAACAATCCGCAAAAAATTACGTAATATTTTCATTAGAATTTTGATTACGTGCCCGTGTGTTTATGTGCCGATTCAAAAGTATTAGTTTTACCATGAAATATAACCATGTTGGGACTCCCACTACTACTAGCCCCTCTACTTCATGTTCTTCGTTGCCTCTGTCGGCCTTGTAGTACTGGCTCTTTCTCCAGTTACTTGAAGTCGTTTCGCATGTTGTTCAGTTTGCAATATGTATCAGACTGAATCACAACACAACAGTATCCACCAGACCCTCAGATCACACGGGACAGTTCTCAATTGACTAATGACAAAATCTCTACTGGCACATGCTAGAATGATATTAAAACTTCACAATGTTTTGTAGTTCTGATTATAGTTCTGGTTCTAGACATTTCCGGAATATTCAGTAATTTTTCCATAATTACCAAAGAAACATGTTTCTTCAATGAATCTATCCCGAGAGATGATTGGAAAATGTCCATAAATGTTAGTATAAAAAATAACATATGGATTCAGTTCCTCCGGAATAGGAAACATTTCCCGGGAGGACATTGGATCATTTAAGGAGATGCATGAATCGAAATCTGAGAAGTTAATGTACCAAAGAGTAATCGGACTTAAGAAATGCT